>JANIWN010000069.1:0-60995 GCA_030555635.1 Sugiyamaella neomexicana
GGGGGGGGGGGGGGGGGGGGGCTCCGTCAAGTTATGAATCAATTTATTTTAAACGAGTCAAAACGTGAAGCCATTACTAGATCAGTCTTTGTTAAAGCATCCACGTCATCTGTATGAAGGGTGAGAGTTACTTTGTTGTACATATTGACAATTATTGGATGATGGCCTTTGAGATGCGAATGTAGAGCCACTTGAGTTAGGAATGCCTACAGATTAGTTTCGTACCACTACGTGTCATGGGGGTTGTCACGGTTTATCCGTCAAATGCTTACCCATGCGTTTGTGAACCCATCAAATTGATACTGTTTGGATATGTGTTTGCCATCGTCTGACAGCTTCCATCCTGCGTCTTGTAATGGCGACAACTTCTTTATCAATTCGTCTTTTTCAGGAATCACATAAGTCCTTGCATATCTTGCCGTCCTTGCGGTACTGAAGACCCGTCTGATCATACTGAATTGAAGTGGTCAGCAAGTATAAATGTTTGACTACTAAGTAATATATATTTATTAATCTAGATTGATAAGAAAAATGGATATTGATAAGGGCAAGGGTGGCAGGCAGGCAGGCAGTTGGAGTAGAGACTGGTAGAGCCCATAACCAGCAGATAAATCATGGCCCTTACCGGAGGAGTAGAGATAGCTGATGAGCTGATTGATTGATTGATTGACTCTCTTGTAGCAGCTACTGTGCTTGTGTTTCGAAACACGAAGCAAGTTTCGCTCGCATTAGATACATCTCATCTCAAGTTGCATATCATGTAAAAAGTATAACCTCAAAGTTTAATCGATAATCCGAAAGATGCCGTGCTGATACCTAGTTTCAAGTGGTGGTCTGGACTTGATTTGCTAGTCCTCGTGGTAATGATGGCGCGCAATCCACACGCGATCCACAGCATTCAATGCCCTTGATTCACCGCCCATCACCCATTCGTCCTACTGTCTGACGGGATGAGTTACCATTTCTGAAGCAAATTGAGCACATAGAAAACTAAGTTTAGTTCAGTTGGGACTTGGATTGTCATGTCACCCTGTCAAGTTTATTTGGGCTCATTCCAAGCCGAAGCTAGTTTCCAGCTTCAGAACCAGCGTCAGGCATGCTCTAACCATTGCCTCTCGAGTTAGTCGCACGGCACGTCTGACAGTTTTAATAGGATTAACAGCCTGGGCTGAGTGTTAGGCTGCGGTTGCCTCTGCCGCTGCCTTGCGCTCTAGGCCCAGCGGGCCGCTTAATTATTTATAGGCAGGCCTACGGTCTTCAGCCGGCTGCTGCTGCCACTTCTACGGCCCCTACTACGGCCACTACTTTAGCCACTACTACTCCCACCACTACAGCCGCCCGGCTCGTTAGTACATAATTACCTACCCACTTAAACACACTCTCTCCAAGTACTTAAGCTTAACCAGCTAATTAATTACCTACGCTTCACGCTACCACAGCCAATTACCCCCAGTTTCGACTCAGCACAACTTCTCTCTCGTACTGTGCTTCTTTCTTTTTAATTCTTTCAAAAGTTATTTGTACAGTTTGGCAGACGGACTTTGTGTTAAAGAGTTAGTGGTCTGTTTCGCTTCGTTTCATTTGATTGGTGTCCACTTTGGACTTGTTCGCCTTGCAGACAGACCTATATCCACCACCACTCACTGACTCCATAATGACTACAACTGAAAAAGAGACTCACGACCAACAGATGGTAGATTCCGAGAGTAATATCGAGGATGGTATACAACAATTAAACTTAAGTTCGCCGTCACATACAAGCGACGACAATGAGAACCATGTTGAACCCCCACGAGATGACTCGCCCCAGCCACTGTCTCCTGAAAATTGTACTCTGTACGTACGTGATCTTGACCCGCTGGTCAGTGAAGCTCATTTGTTTAAGATTTTCTCGGCGTACGGAGCTGTCAAGTCTATTCGAGTCATTAAAGATAGTCATACAAATCGTTCATTAGGCTATGCATTTGTTAATTATACGTTGCCGGAATACGCTCAAAACGCGCTTCGAGACGCTGAAATCAATCCCAAAAAGATCATCATCAAAAACAGAGTGTGTAAAGTGTTAGCATTTCAGAAGGATGCCAATAAGAGATATGATGGTAGTAATGGAAATGGTGCCACTACTACCACTGCCACAACTGGCGCTACTTCCACTACTGCCACCACCACATTCACTACTTCAGATACAAACATCTTTATAAAAAACCTCGACCCCTCGATCGAATCAGCTGCTTTATTCGAGACGTTTTCTGCTTTTGGTAAAATCACCTCGTGTAAAGTGGCTACCGATGAGTATGGCATGCCTAAAGGTTTTGCCTATATATCATTTGAAAGCAAAGATGCTGCCCAGGCAGCCATTGATCGAATGAATGGAGTTCTAATGAACGATAGAGAGGTATTTGTAGGATTCCACGTTCCTAAATGGGAACGTTTAAACAGATTGAACCAAACATACACCAATCTGTTTGTTAAAAATATCGATTCTCAAGTGACTGAACAAGAGTTTAATGACCTTTTCGCGTCATATGGAGAAATCGATTCCATTTCGCTACCATTGAATAATGATGGATTATGTCGTGGATATGGATTTGTCAACTTCAGATCCCATGATGATGCGGTTTCAGCCTTGGAGGCTTTGAACGGGTCATTATTTCATAATCGTCATATTTACGTCAATAGGGCACAAAAAAAGCATGAAAGAGAAGAAGAGTATCGTCGTGAACATGCTGCAAATGCATTGGCTGCAGCGGTTGCGGTGTCTGGCCGCCCCGACCTGGTCTCTTCAACGACAAAACATTACCAAGGCGTTAATCTGTACGTCAAGTATTTGAACAAATCGCTTGATGATGAAGCATTGAAAAAAGCATTTTCTCCTTTCGGTACCATCACTTCTGCCAAAATCATGACAGACGACAATGGAGTTTCACGAGGATTCGGATTTGTCTGTTATTCCAACCCTCAAGAAGCTCAAAATGCCATTGCCGGAATGCACGACCAGATGTTGGAAGGAAACAAGTTATACGTTGCATTGGCAATGAGAAAAGATTCTAGGAACAAACTCATTTATTTGCCTCATAGCTCGGCTCATAACCAGTTTGGATATCTTCCTGGACAATTTGCCCCAATCCCGGGGCAGATGCATCATCACGGCCAGATACCTGGTCAATTACCATTTATGCCATTAGCAGCTGCTGCTGTGGTGGCTGCTGCGGCAGCAGCAAATAATGGTGGTGTTGGTAATAATAACAATAGTTCGAACCAACGACAGTACAATCCATTGCCTTCATTCTATTATCCATTAGCAGCGGCTGCCACCGCCAATGGAGGAGCATCCGGTGGTAGTGCTATTGCCAATTATGGAGTCAATGGGCAATCATTCACACCTGCTGGCTTCGCATCTTATCCTACTACTGGCTATCGACCTATGAATCTCAATGGTCCTCCTGCCGCTCCTGTCAACCGTTCTCGTAGCTCGACTCCACTTGGAAGCAAGTCCAATGGGTCTCGCAATGCTAACGGACTGAAATTGAATGGAAATAATAATAATAACCAACTCGCCAGCAACAACAGTCTCAATGCATCGCCGGCCTCATCGACCACCTCATCATCAAGCTCTTCTCGTAATGGATACTCTAAATCAGGGTTAAAGGACATTTCTTCTCTGGCGTCGGCTATTGCATTTGCGGGGTCTCCAGAGGCCGAGAAACAGGTCATTGGTGAAGCCATTTATCCGTGTGCACTGAATCACCCGTTGGTTCATGGTGATAGTGCACTGGCAGGCAAAATTACTGGCATGCTCCTAGAGCAAGACAAAGGCGAGCTTTTAAAATGGCTGGACGACGAGCTCATCCTTAATCGTCGCATCCAACAGGCTTTTGAAGCCTATGACGAGTTCATTAAAAACTCCAACTCAGAAGAGCCCACTGCATAAGATATGCCAGACATAGGATTGTGTAATCCTCAGTAAATAAATTGTTTACTTTAAGCTGGTAATGCCATTCTAAACTGGAGTAAGCAGGAGGCAATAATACCATTGCTTATTCAGTCTGACAGATAAAAAATGAGAGACGAGATAAATTATTTACAATGCATTCTATATAAGCTATAACGAAGGTACGCGGTTGGAATCACACGTTATAATGAAGGTGCCATTTGATCTTCTGTAGGATTGGCATTGGCTAGTTTTGCAGATTCAAGCTTCTTTTCAAGCTTATTAAACTCTTGTAGTGAAATTTCCTCTTCTGGGTCCAGAACCTGCTCGACTCCTGTGACTTCCTCTACGTAATGCATGAGCATGGACTCAATACCGTTTTTAAGAGTGACGGAAGACGAGTCACAAGAACGACAGGCCCCTCTCAATTTCAATTGTACAATGCCTTCGTCGGTGAACCCTCTATATTCGAGATCTCCACCATCCTCTTGAATAGCAGGACGAATCCGGGTGTCTATAAGTTCCTTGATCATACTAACAATCTCAGAATCCTCTTCCGACGGCAAGGTATCTGAAGACGCTTCGGTGCCTTCAAGCACCACAGGGCCTCCAGCAGAAAGATGCTCGGTCAACAGTGAAAAAATCTCCGGCTTCAAATAGATCCAGTTGGACTCTGAATCTTTTTCAACGGTTATAAAGTCTGGTCCGAACATTACCGACCGGACTCCATCAATAGCAAACAACTTGCGCGCTAACGGAGACGAATGAGCTTCTCTACCAGAAAGATACTCGATGGTTCCCGAACCTTCACCAAGAACTTTTTGTGAAGGCAAAAATTTCAGAGCATCATCATTGGGTGTTGGCGAAGTCTGAATGTACATTGATCTCTTATAGATTGTTGACCAAGGTGTCGTCATAGAAGTGGTCGACGATGATTTATTGGCAATAGCTGGTCTGCGGTGTAGAGGTACAGTAGTTAAACTTCTAGACTTTAAGCTAGTAGATTTCATACTTGTCATCATCGACAGTCTCTTTGCAACAGTAGAAATTCCCTGGATTCTGTACATTGTGACGTTCTTAATTATTGAGTTGTTAAAATGTTGAATTTGAATGTATATGTAAAATGAAGAATATCTAGAATCTTAGTAATGGTGAAGTTCGATTTGAACTGTGGCCAGCCGCACGCTGATCCAGGCCATATCAGTGAGAAATATTTTTTTTTTATCATATATGCTAAGTACAAAAAAACAGGTTATGTAAACGTAGTCACGGTGGTTAACAGTTTCCCGTGAGCTCGTTGGGCGGGAATGCATAGCCAGCCATTTCCCAAGTGGTCAAATTAGGATTGGAATAAGCGTTGAGGTGGTCCTGGATGTAGTCATATGTTGGATAGTCAGAAGGATCGCAAGTCAATGATACAGCATCTGCTGGTTGATAAAGACGAACGTAATCGACTCTCATTTTGCTTGGCCACACAAGCCCATTCCAGTCAATGTAGGTCCAAGAGTTGGACATGCCAAGATTGAGAACAATACTCATGGGCTCTTTACTAATCTGTCGGGCACCAATATTACCATTGGGTCCAATTGCTGGGGCGTATAACGTATACGACGGAGTATGACCAACAAACCATCGAATATATCCATTTGTATCATCATTGAGATATTCGAATCCATAAGATTGATACTGTTGAGCGCCGCCAAATTCAAACCAATCAGTATTAAGCATTGTAGTACCCGAAATAGCTTGTTGGAAAGGACCTCCTGCATAACTATTCATAGCTGTAATTGACTTGTTATGAATCTCGATAAAATCGTAATTTGGCATATACCAAATATCAAAAGGAGCCAACTGTAACGACTGTGAAGCTACTCCATTATCGGGACTGGTTACTACAGTACCTTCAATGGCATCGATTTCAGGAGCACCACGGCCAGTTCCTCGATTAGGGTGATCATGACCAGGACATGTACATGAGTTAAGTTTCTGACCAGGCAAATATGAAATACCATCAGTCGACGACTGGTTAGGAGTAATGCCTGCATCACATGAATTATATCCATAAGGCCAAACGCCCTGTGAAGTGGCCGAATAACCAGCTCTAGCAAGATTTCCAAGTGTCCATACACCGGGCCAAAGACCTGGAGTAGTACCAATTCCTGGTAAAAGAACAGATGCTTCAAGCATGCCCTGAGTGAAACAAAACTTATTCCAAGATTGAACCATTCCAGACCGATAAAACAAATCATGGTTTTTAAACGCATCTAAAGTCAATACAAGTGTACCATTTGCTGTGGTCACGGCATCTGGACTATACCATTCGAGATCTTGAGTGGCAGCATAGTAAAAGTCAGGAGCAGTCCAGAATTGATCATCTCCATCGTAGAACGTGCGGCCTTCGACATTGAATTCATCTGAAAACACCAATTTCCATTCACTACCATCCAAGGCAGTTCTTGTTAAAGCATCTGAAGGAGTATCACTATCTACTAGATTGGTACGAAGAGCTTGAAGATGAGAATATTCATAATTGGAAAGCAATTCGACCACTTGAGTTGTGGAACCCGATTTTTCAATCTGTACCCCTGAATAAGTAAGAACTGGTAAAATGATGAAAATCATTATTGCGCCAATTAATAGACAAACTAACGCTGTGACCGAGGCCCAACCTCTTCGATCCATTCTTTGACATTTTCTATTATATTTTTCATCGAGAATGGGATCAGGATTATGAAGATAATCATCAGCTTCCTTCTCATCCAAATGAAGTGGAAACGAACTAGCAGGATATCCTCCAAAAGGTGAGAAATCGGCATTGACCACAAATGGATTGTTGGCCGAATAATCCTGTTCCATGGAAGAGGTTTCCGATGAACCCGATCGATCTGACATGGCCGAGTTACGAAGACCTCCATGTGTGAATTGAGCCTCGGCACCACCCGCTCCAGCGGCCGCGCTATGAGGATGAAGAGATGATGACCCACTATATTGTTGTTGACGAAACAAATTAGTAGCAGATGCTATTGATGGGGCAGCAGATGAGATTCTATTGGGATACCTGTCGAATTCTGACGAGCCCATGGCGATAAAGGATCCAGATGAGTTTCTAGATAATGGAGTGGCAGCTATATTACTTGGAGGACGATGATACCCGTTATTACTACCCCCGCCGCCTGTAGGATAACCTTGAGATGATGTGCTACTACTACCAGTTGAGTTAGCAGTGGCCATAGGACGATGAGGAGGCACTATTGGAAGAGCGCCTACTGCTCCATGTCCTCCCGCAGGAGCATTTGCTCTCTGGCCATCAATTTCATCTTCATCATCATATTCATCGCCGTAATCACGAATCACCTGTTGGGGTGCAGCACGAGTAGCTGCCAATGGTAGATTTGGACTGGACCCGGGATTATTATGGCTGTGAGCCACGCCTTCTGACATGTCTGATGCTAAACTTTGGGTTTCCGAGTTGAATGGGTTACTGTAGGGGGACGTGCCTGAAGAATCCAGTGGGTAGTATGAACCGTGGGGCGGTTGTGATGGTTGAGGAATTGGATTGGGCATGAGTGATCTATGTGATTGACTAGAAAAGAACCAGAGGTCGACTTGAAATCAATGTGGAATACAGCACTTTTAGGATGTGTTAATAAATATAGTAGTAATAGCAATAAAAAAAGAGAGAGAAAAAATATCGCACCCTTGAGCGGACTAGTTGCAATACCGCGCGATCTTTTTAACAAACGAGTGAATATCTAGAAATGTTAGAACATTTGACAAAGAAAAATGTCTGATTCTAGTGCCTGATTCTTTGACTCCAATATCACCACTGCCTTTATGAACCCTCCTGGTCATATTCCATTCCCATACCTTTAATCAACAAATACACGCTTCGAGTCTTTGTCAACTACGAAAATCGTCTCTGGCTCTGTCCAAAACCAGTGGATGGTGAATAACAAGAGAAAGAATCGGAAAAAAAAAAAACTAATCGTCACAAAAGTATGTAACTAGCCAAGTACGTACGTAGTGGTAGTAGTAAGTAGTAGTACTCGTACTGCTGCTATAACTTCTACTACTGCTAATAATATATTGAACGTGAGTGTTTGTTCTACGGCTGTGCAAAATACCGTTGGAGGCAGATGTTATCAGCAGCGGCGCGAAGTAATTTTTTTTTTTCTCGCTTGATTTTTTCCAGTTTTTCTTCATATTTACTGGAGACCGCCTATATCGTGAGCGTGCACACACGGCTGCCCTCGGATTGTTGCTGGAATCACGTATATCAGACAATCAGCAGAACCAGGAGATATCGCGATATCGGGGTCGCTGTTAGGCCTGGAGGCAGCTGCGCCGCCTTGAGCTGCTAATCTTGAGTGAGAAGAAACTGAAGCGACTGTATCGCT
This sequence comes from Sugiyamaella neomexicana, assembly GCA_030555635.1. NCBI lineage: Eukaryota > Fungi > Ascomycota > Dipodascomycetes > Dipodascales > Trichomonascaceae > Sugiyamaella > Sugiyamaella neomexicana. The sequence goes on from JANIWN010000069.1 coordinate 8,329, forward strand.
AAAAGCGAGAACTCCCAACTGCTGGAGCCAGCTGCAACGCCAACTGCTACGCGCTCCATTCTACTATCAAATCCTAAATGCCACTGGGCAAGGGGTGCGGGATGCTATGAATTTGTTCTGGTTTTGATGCCATTTTTAGAAACCACAGATAGTCCGGGCGGATATAATTATTACGCTCTGATATGCAAAACATGAGCGATCTTGAATTAGCGAGAAGGGGGGGGGTCGTAGGAGCCGATCACAGAGTAGTAACATTGGTGATGATGGTGATGAGGTGATGATGGTGATGAGGTGGAGGTGGAGGTGGAGGTGGTGATGGTGACGATGGTGACTCGTTCAATTGAACTCTTAATCAACCATCACCACTATTCACACTTTACACTTCATTGGTTCAACATCTGGATTCTCACTTCGTGACATCATGACGTATGTGTGCTTCATGCACAGTTCATGTACAAGCGTTGCAGCTGCTTGACATGGGTGTTCTCATCCCAGTTTATGAATATACATATATACGTATAAATAGCAACAAGAACACGTCGTGAAGTAGGTCGTTGGAGACCAACAGTCAAGCCTTTCTTGATAAACGCTGTTGGTGCTGATAGTCCCGATCGTGATTGTTAAAGGAGCTGTTGGCATTCACCAGCCACTCTCTCCATCAAACTGTCGGGCTGTCAACGTTGATCATCATGGCGAAGCATGGCGGAGCATGGCGCTCATTTCGCGTCGTCTATAGGTACACCGCGCCATGACGCCATTTCTAGACTCTTCCAACTCGCTTGGCTGGGAATGCTCATCAGCTAATGGTAGAAGTAAATAAATTAATAGGTTAAAATAGTTTCCTACCAGAGATGCAGATGTAGTTGTAGTTGCAGAGACTATGTATGTATGTGAAAGGAATCAACAGAAAATAAACAAAAAAAAAATAACCTAGAGCAGAAAGGAAATTAAAAAAGAAACCAGCAATTCGAGACTTTTTATAAACTCAACGTCATGTCAATGAGCCGGCGAAGAAACGCACTGATTGTACTTGTCCCAGAGATTTCAAGTAATCGGATTCGAATCCGTGATTCGTTTTTGCAGGTACTGGAATTTGAAGAGCTATAATGCAAGCCCAGTAATAATGCCACAGACATGGCCTGGATCGATGATAAAGACTGATTTCTCTTGTTCATCGACGACTGGCAACACATGGCCATGGACTCCATGTCTTCCTCGTACAATGACCCCCCGTCACGAATAAACTGAAGTAGTTTCCATACATCTTCACGGTTCATGTTCTCGTCAATGTCTGGAATTCTTGTAGCTCCTGCTCTTAGACCACCACATGATGCTGTCATCACCGCGGCCTCATCCTTTGAAGAACATACCGGCGATGTAAGATCCTGGTTGAGAGCAGGTTTCTGAACCACTCCTCCATATATAAATTGATGCAAAGTAGACACTTTTAACAAGATGTCATAATCCTCCACTGCCACTGGTAGAAACTCGGTATCTCGATCAGAGCTGATAAGCTGAAGAATACATCTCATCAGTTTGTAGTTGTTGGTAATACGCAACTCTTCCAATTTGGCATTCTCGTCTAATGCTAGGTTCTCCACATAAGCCGAAGGATGAAGAATTGAAAATATCTGTCGAATGGTTTCTAGAACTGCCAGGTCTTTACTGCCACCTACTTTGCCATGCCTAACCGAAATGGAGTTTTTTCGGTTACAATTACTAGCAATCTCTGAAAATCGTTCTGTATTGAACATGTCATCGAGATGAATAGCCACTGTTTCGCCAAAGTACTCACATATATCTTCCCATCCAGGAGGGTTGTTTGGGAAGCAAGGAAAATCATCCCTGAACGACGGCACAAGCTGACTAGCACCACCACCACCATCTCCTGTACTACTACTGCTGCTGCCACTGCCAATACCGCCTTCTGGTTTGAGTCCTGAATGAGCGTGCTCTTGTGATTCAATTACGTCGGCGGCATCTAATAGACTGGCGATTTTTATCCGACAGCGATTCTTGTCTTGATCACTACCACCAGAATGAGGTGTTGCTGCACCACTAGTTGCTGTTACTGGTGTGTTGCTACAAGATACTGTCGACGACACCTGCCCACTCGACGGACTGTCATTATTCTCACTACTAGCATTAGTAATTGAACAAGAATTGGCCTGATTCAATTCATTATCTGAAACTGCAGCCCCTGCTTGTGAACTAGATTGTGATTGTGGGACCGAAAGTTTTTGATGATACCCGTAATTGCTTTCTCCTCCCCATGATGCAGCCTTTCTTCTTCTTTTATCTGTCTGGCTGCGGAATACTGGATCGTATCCTATACAGACTCGCTTCGACTTTTCACAGTTTAGACATGTAGGATGCTTCTCGTCACATTTGATCCTCCTCTTTCTACAAGTAATACAACCAGTTTTAGTGCGTCGTTTGATATCCTTACTTGCTGTGATGATTGGTTGTAGTTGATAGTTAGATGATGAAATATCCAGCATGTTTTGGTAATCTCCACAGAATCTTGTATAAGGTTGAGCGCCAGCATATCTTGGATCATAATAATCTCCGCCATCATTGCCGTTTGAGTCATTGATAATCATTCCGTTACGAATTACCCCAGCGGGAATGCCACTTCGGTCTTGATGAACTGGGTAGATGCCCAAACCATAAATCTGGGTCGAGTTTCCATTGTTGGCCATTATCCCTGCAGATCCAGATAAAGAAGGAATTACACCCGATTGGGCTTGACAGTTTCCAGAAGGCCCTGGTCTAGGATACTGAACTGGACCTGTTCCAAGAGGAACTCCGCTTGTTGACTCCATCTGGCTCATTTGAAGCAGGTGCTGCTGCCTCTGTTGTTGTTGTCGCTGTTGCTGCTGCTGTTGCGCTTGATAATAATGCTGCATTTCAGGGGGACTATGTGGTGAGTAGTGGGATAATGCTGATGAATTGTTACTGCTCAACTCTCGCTGCACTTGCTGATGATAGCTATCTTGATTACTTTCTCGATAGGAGGGCCCCCCTCTTACTGGTTGTGAATCTGTCATGGCCCTGTTGGAATCTGTGGAAAGGGCAATTCCTTTTTCTGCGTCCGACAAAGTTGACGCTGATTGTGAATTAGGAAGCTGCTGTTGCTGTTGAATCGGCATCCATGGATGGGGTTGTTGCTGTTCTCCTATCACATCAGTTTTAAGGTTATGTCGTATAGATGGCAAGTTCACTGGGGAAAAGTTGACTGGTGGGCTTTGTAACGGGGTCCCACTATGGGGAGTCCTAGCCATACCCCATCTGAAATTATTATGTTCATTAGCCAAACGTACAGGAGATTGGCTGCTATTGATGAGATGGTTGATGCTAGGTAGAGTGGGCTTCTGTCGAAAATCCGGTGAAGCCTGCAGTCTCTGAGCCGAATGAATATAATTTCCAGCAGGATTGGTTCCGAATTCACATGGTACAGGGAACGCTCTTTTAACGATCGAAGACCCTCGGTCGTCTTCAAGTTTTGCTGTATAGTATCCTGTCATCAATTGCTGAGCCAACTACTACAACTATTGTCTGCTCTGTAAGAAAAGATGTGATCCATATATTATTACTCCTTGCCTGGTGCTTCAGATTGGTACTTTCAACTAGCCTGACAAACGTCAATCATATAGGCTTCTTGGGCGTGGATTCTGGAATCTCTAGATAAGCATTTACAAAACAATGCGCTAATCCTATCTCGTAAGGATATACTTTTATATTTATGTGATGTAGATTCAAGTTGACAAAAATAAGTTGAACGAGTTCTAGTCAATATATTATTATTTGTGCCTTTTCTGAAAACCAAAAAACTAAAACTGTACGGATGACACCCCGACTGGGAGATATATAGCACAGAATCTCTCGCTAAAACATCCAGTAAAGGCAATATAAGGACAGCGTGCTGGTACTAATCGATACCTGAAAAAACTTTAAACATGTCACCTTAAAATGGGGGCGAAGACCCAGGTGGACAAAAGAAATATGTTTCCAACTGCACAAACCAGGTCTAGGAGGCAGGAGAACTTCTGGAAGGTTAGCCTTGTCTTAGGATAGATATGGCATCTGTATGTTTGGCAAGATTCGTCTTGTTCTATGTATATCTGGTAAGATAAGCTCAAGCGGACGAATAAGGGCAACTCTAAGCAGTACTCCTGCCTCTTTTATTCGTTAAGAGATTCCTTCATGGGGTGAGGGAATAAAGCATGTCATGTCTGCTGCTTATTTATAGTTTGGCTACTACTCTGAGTTGGCTGTCTACTCCTCATGGTATGACTTTACCTTCCACTGTTACGCACTCGCTGGCTATGTATACCAATGCTTTTCATGGAATTCGTGGTAATTCCGATAAACTAGCCGGGATTAATATGTATACTAAACGATTAACTATACAGTTCACTTCACCATATATTTATTTAACATGTATCGCACGGAAAATACAGGTTTCGAGCCAGCAGACCTGCTGCCGCGCAAATCATTGATAATCTACCAAAGGTGCTGACTGGGTAAATAATACTGTACTGAAGTCATTGTTGTAAAGACAGTGGCTATCGGAATATCGACTTTACATTCAGGGTTTTACTGTTAATATTTTTTTCTCATTTCACATAGGGTGTAATCTTAATAGGGAAGCTATCCTGGCCGGCCACTGTTTGACTCGATGGTCAAAAATACAAACAGAATTTCATACTTCTATGGAGTTAAATAATTGTTAATCGAGCCTGATAATGGGATCTATATGTGGTCCCAGTTTGACTGGTGCTAAAGTTTCCACAGTTAAATTCAAAAAGCCATTTAATCACACCTTTTATGTGGATTGAATGTGTATGCGCGCATGTTCAGAACCATCAAGTCTCTAGGTTAAGTACAGATTACTACGGTTTACGAGCCTCCTCACGCTTAGTGACCTTAAGCGACGGTAATTAAGTTGGCCGCCCCTGTAGAGCGCTTCTGGCGAATACTTCGGGACAAGAGCTGCATTAAGTCTGGTCGTGAGACAGAATAATTATTTGTTCTGATACCCGCTGTTTGTTTGTAAACAGATCCACTCAATGAAGCAAGATATGGTGTCATTGTGCTGTTCATACTCTCGATGACACAGCTCTGTTTTCTGGCATGTGTTTCATGCCACTATGTATAACAGTCGCAGTATGTAATTGAGTGTTTTGGCCATCCTTAGTTACTGAATTTTTATTTTTTCTGTGCACACTACTACACGGTTGTTTTGAGTTTTGAATAGCAATAGATGTATTGAGAAGAGGAGTGATTTTGAAATGATCAATATTGGTCCAGAATACAACAAAAGCCACTAGAGTTACCTTAGGCTTTGCGCATCACAGCTCGGTAAAATAATTGTTTATTACGGTTTTACGTCCGCCTGTGAAAATATGGTTATGATTTCTTGGCTTGTCGTTTTGCCTGTTCTCCTTTATTTAGGCTCTGTGCAACCGAATGTTATTGCTTCTTCGAGAGATTAACACCCACCTGCATATGTAACGTTCCTGCAGAGAGTGATCGGCCTAATGACCCCAACTTGGTTCGGATCTTGCCGATTGGAAATCTGTATACAGGTTTTGAGTTTGTGGATGCGAAATAAAGCATCCTTGCTGTTTGCCAAAACTAAAGGTAGTCTCGGGGTTTACGGCAGACAATACATAAAATTAGTACTTGGTAGATTCAAGTTCAGATATTTTTCCACACTCTGTTTGTCTATTGCGTAGTCTGGGGGTCGTAGATCTAACGGCAAGCTTTCCAGCTGAAAGCTGTAAAATGCCAATATATTATGCTGCTATATTCTTATATTAATACAATAAGACACGGTCGTAGTGAAGTTAACGGAAAGCCAAGAGCCGGGCATATAATAGCATCAGTATCTGGGCTGACTTCTATACACTACAGAAGGTGAGACCCGGTCATCTCCCGCCTCCATAGCAAGGATCTGGCCTATTAATGTAGTCCGCTTGTCTTCGAGGATAGAAATATAGCCGTAATTTCTGGGATCTTGGTTGTTAGCCGACTGCATGATTCAAACATGTCTCTATTTGGTTCTTACGCTTACCATTTTTTGACTCTAACTTTCTTATATCATATTCAATGTCAGCAAGTTGATCTTTCCATGCTCTCATTAACCGCTGCTTCTGTTCATAAGTGACAGTCATCTTTACTGATTGTTGAGTAAGAAGCTTGTACAGATTTCTCGAGAACTGTTAAAACATTTAATGTTTCTGTGGGGTAAACGGCGTATCTACTGATAACTAATTCGACAGAACCTGTCATCAAATCTGCAAACATGAAACATTACCTTCTGTAATAATTGGTCTTCGGGGCAACCTTGAGAGACAAGTCAGCATCGGCTTCGGTTTAACTAGGTTCTGCGGAATAACGGACGACTCGAAGTTAATTCAACAAATATACGATACAATATACTGTCAAATAAAGTAGTACTGGGAGGCTGTACAGAAAAATAAATACAAAACCGAAACAATTCAAAGAAATAAAGCACAACAAGAAATTGACTGCAGACGGATACCAGATTGCTTCCGTATCGATGGTACGCGGCATTGCTATTCAGACGGTATTTTTGAAAGGCTAACTTTATGTTTACGCTTAGAAATAATGCGTCTTTGATGCCATTATATAGGCTAGTAGATCATAATATTTCTTTTTTATTCTTCGCCACTAGTGCTTTTTTCAATGATCGAGTATTCTAAGTGCCTATTGATTGGCATTCAGAGACGAGTTCTCTATGCTCGAGTAGCATTTTAGTGATCTGTGAGAAAAAATGAGGGCCTGAAGGGGGCGGACAAGACAGTTGTGTATGCCCCCAGAGTCCCACTCGCTTCAGAGGTCCAACATGCATGGTAGCAGTAGCAGTAGATAATTCAATTAATATTTCGCAAACTTAAAAGGAGCTGTTTCTAAATGCTGACTGGCAGAGATGCCCTCGTGAAGACGGTTGACCCGCGATGCTGGCGATGACCTCAAGCAAGCATCAAGTGGGAGTTAACAAAGCCGGGCAGCACCCACAACGCCCAAGAGAGATCAGTGATCAGTGAGTATTATGTTTACCCATAATTGAAAATGAAAGAAATCAATATTATAATATGTTAACATGTGGTTTTGGTAATGAGGATTCACTTTTTCTTTTTACGCGGGTGCATGATCGTCATTAGCTTAACCGAGGTTGGTCATTTATTGTATTAGCTGCAAAGCATATCTTGCATATATCTGACAAGTGCGTTTCAAACTACCTCTTCCGAATTGCTGGCGGCCGCGAGAATTGCCTGAACATATCTATCTATTTTTCTGACGAGACGTGCTGCACGGATATGTGGCAAAAATGGAATTTATGAAACAAAAGAGGCTGGCTGGCAGAATACGTTTTGGCGATTGAGATTGTTGCTATGGTGGATGTCCTGTCGGTTATCTTAATTTCTTAATGGCTACCAATGCATCAAATAATGAGCAGAAGAACGACAGAAGAGACAGAGGTACATGTTTGGAAATATATAGATTTCTGCCGAATACTTGATGCATATTCTGATATCAAATTAACTGACATATAATATGGAGTTTGAAATATAGCTATTCGTGACACTTTGATATTCTTCACTTTCGTTGTACTTCAGAAAGTACTACTTGCACCACCAACACTACTAGAACAGTGCCCCCTAATTATTATATAGATCCCCTAAAAAAGTAAAAAACCATTAAACAATAAACAATAAACAATCTTATTATATATTTAAGAAAATGCTCACGTGATGCTTTAGCACACCCTAACCTGGCTCCTCTGAAAATTTCACGATCGCCAGCCAGATTTCAACCAGAGAGCGTGTAATAGGGTCTCGAGATATATTTCTAGATCCGATTATCTTCATTCATTGACAAAGCGGGCATTGATTGCTAAGAATGCTTGCGAAAGGGTTGCTTACCAGACAACTGGCCAATGCTTCAGTTTCAGCAGCCCGGGTGGACTTGAATACTTTGACAATCATTGGCCAGAGAAGATTTCAATCTGGGACAGCTGAAGTAGCCAGCGACAACGTCAGCCGTCAACGTCAAGATCAGGGCTCGGATCAGGTCCGCTATAAAGATTCGGCGTATCGAGAAATCGATCAAGCGTTAAAAGCTGGCGATTCTAGAAAAGCTCTTGAACTATTCAAGTCCGAGTATAGTCTAAGTCTTTTAAGAGTGCTAGAAAAACGATATCTTCATTTGAAGCTGTTCCGAGCGGCCTTAAAGAGTAAAGCCGAAGGAAAGACTGATGATTTAATCATCGAGCCAAAGGTATTATTTGAACAGTTTTTAAAAGGCGGGGCTGCTGTTGGCTGGATCACCAGTGCAGTGATTCTGAACGAAGTTTCTGAAGGTAGGCCTGCTCAAGGATTGCAGACATGGGTTGAATATCTTGAAAGTTTGAACTCTATTGGACAAATCTCGAATGCTGGAAATAAGGAAGCTGCTTGGGCTGCGTTAGTTGCTTATGTTGCAAACTGTATAAAGGAACAGCTGCCAATTGATTCTGAAATTGCATTGAAGTTAGTACCCATCAAGGAGATTCCGGTAGGAAGGCAGATAATGGATCTTGAAGAGTTTCGAAAGATGAATTATGGACAAAGAAACCAGATTTTGGCCGGTATTCGACAAATCCGAGTGGATTCCCTTGATGTGTCGTCGCTCCAGTTCCTCACTTCTCTGCCGTCCGATCGTCCACTAGAGCTGGAAGCAAAATATAAAGAAGCATTAGAGAAAGTCGGTGAAAATAACCCGTTACCAGAGGCTGCTTACGCACGTTTTATATCGTGTTTTGCAGAATGTACACGAATCAATGATGCATTCCAAGTATGGAATCATATGATATCTCATGAAGTTGAGCCTACGATATTATCTTGGAACAGTCTATTGAAGGCTGGAGCATTAAGCCGAGCCAACAAAGACGAAGTGTTCACTCGACTTTGGGGTGAAATGGTGGAATCGGGCGTAAAACCCGATTCGGAAAGCTACTGTACCTTGATAGACTTTTGTTTTCGTACTGGAAAGGCTAAGCGCGCTTTGGAAGTACTGGATCGTATTCAAGAGGGTAAAGAACAGGGTGTTACTGTTACTCTTAAAATGTTCAATATTGTTCTCGACGGACTCTTGAGACTGGGAAAAGTAACCGAGGCAGAAGAAATGCTCAAGGAAGGATTGGCGCAAGGTTATTCTCCTAATGCTGTTACTTACAATTACTTTATTCGTGCCTATATCAAGTCTGAAGAATACGAAAAGGCAAACAAGCTTGTGGAGCAGATGATAGCATCGAAAGTTCATCCAGATATTTCTACCTATACCAACATTATCGATAGTGTCTTTAAGCAAGCTAAGAAGCAGGGAACAGTACCGGATAAGCAGGTCAATATGTTGATCAATGAAATGAACAAGCGTGGTATTCGAGCCAATGCCGTTGCATTTACTGCCATCATCTCGGGGCTGACCAAAACTTCTAGTGACATTGAATCTTCTAGAACTCTTTTCAATCTAATGTTATCAAAAAGAGTCAATCCAAATGCCAGGACATTTGGTACCGTGATAGATGCCGAGCTGAAATATGGTGATTACCAGCGTGCCATTGATTATTTCCATATGATGCCCAAGTTTGGAGTCCCTCAAGGAACTCCCGTGTACAACCAACTTATTCACTGGACTGCCTATAACGATCGTCTTTCCGAGGCATACAATCTTTTCCAACAGCTCGTGAAAAACACTCGTACTAAGCCTAACAAGTTTACGTACTCGTTCATTCTAAACGGTTGTTATAAACAGGAGGGAGGTAGCACCCGTCAAAACAGCATAGCGATTGCCAATGACGTTCTTGAAGCTCTGTCGAAACAAGAAGGATACTTTGATTTCGGCACCGAGTTACCCAGACTGATTCCCAAGCTCAGTGCTTCAGGAGTCGAAGTTCCTCAATCTGTCATTGACGCCTTAGCCAAGCAGCGAGAGCAGCGCTCGTCAACTGCAGAGCATTCCGAATCACAGGATTAATTTACATCCCAACATGTATATATATACTAAACAATTGTACATAATTACTAGTTACCAGAGATCATCCCCAGGTCTGTAATATTTTCACATATTGGATTTTGAATTTGGGGGTGAGGGGGGGGTTCTCGAAGTAAGGCTATCACGAACATGAAAATTCACTCCTAACCCATGTATAAATCCACCATATCCAAGTTCGCGGGCAAAAGGTGTGCCAGTATCTTGTTATTATTTATTAACTGAACATTTATATACGTTTTTAAACTAGAAATGTCCAGTTCAGCGTCTACCGAGTCCTACGAGGACCTCCTATCGAGGCACCGTAAAGAGATCCGCGATCTAACGGCTGAGACCACTGCCATGAAGAAGCAAGCGACCAAAGGCGAAAAGAAAAAGAAGAAGGAGATCCTGAAAAGCATCGAGGTCATGGAGGCTAATTTGCGAGCAAAACATTTGGAAGAAACAAAGGTAAGTTTATTGGTGGAGAGTAACTATTGGAGGAGCGCTGTTGGGACGATGTTTGCTTGATCTCTATATGATCAGTTGCTCCCTTTGAGCTGTGCGCAGAAAAATCGGGGCCATATCAGTTGGAACCTGAATCATATATATAAATATATACTAACATTGTCAGGGTTTTAATACAACGAAGTCAGCTGGCTCGGGTGCTGATACTGTACCTGACGAGAACCAGAATGAGAGCGACCAGGATGATGAGCAGTCAATGGCGGAACAATTACTGGCTCAACTTGAGCTGGAAGAAAAAGAACAGCAAGAAGAGCAGAACAACAAGCAGACGACAGCTGCTCAGCAAAAGAATAATGGGCCTAAACGGAATCGCCGTAAAGAGAAAATCGCTCAGAGAGAGGCGGCAGCTAAAAAGCTGTCTGAAGAAGCAGCTCAAGAAGCGTCAACTCAACCTGACTTGCGAAAAATAGAACTCAGCAATATCGATGCTCTGTGTAAAATACAGAAGCTTGTTCAGCATGATATACAACCAGATGGTCACTGTCTATTTGCTTCTATAGCAGATCAGCTAAATCACAGACATAGCATCTCGAGAACCATTCAGGAGTTGAGAACAGATGCTGCCAACTATATCCGTAGTAATCCTGATACGTTTGGCCCGTTTCTGTTTGACGAGAATACTCTTACAATGAGAGAGATAGGTCCATACTGCCAGGAATTGGAGACAACTCCTATATGGGGAGGAGATATGGAGATTTTAGCATTGGCACATGTTTATAATTGTTGTATCAGTGTGATGTTTAGTGGAAGATCGACTCTGAAGGTTAATGAGGATGGTCTACAACCTGAACTGAAGCTGGTGTACTATAAGCATAGCTTTGGGCTGGGAGAGCACTACAATTCACTCAGAGATGATACATCGACAAACAGCTAGATAGCAAGAGCGAATAGCTAGAATATGTATCGCTTAGATAGAATAATATTGTATGTACACTCTCTATCGTAGCGGTTCTCAGGGGTATCGTCAGGGGCAATGTGCCCACATTTTCAGAAACCATCACACGGCGCTATTATGCCCCTCGCTCGACATATGCTCAAATCCATATTTATGATATCATTGTGAACCCGATTTCTCCGTTCCATTCCACACATTTTTTTTATCATGACTAAATTGAAAGTTGGATACGTGCCTGAACATTTTTCTACTCCTTTGCTATTTGCTCAGCAGCAAGGATACTATGCCAAGCGTGGCTTGGAGGTAGAATTTCTGCCATATCCTTCTGGAAGTGGCCATCTCATTCAATCTTTACAAGACAAGACAATTGGTGAGTGACTCGCTTTGGTTGGTTCTTTTGTGGCGTAACGTTTACTAACTGATTCAGATGTCAGTATTGGTCTTACAGAGGCGTTTGTAGCAGGAATCGGTAAAGGGTCTGACTGGTACAAAATCGTTGGCACATATGTAACTTCGCCTCTTAATTGGGCCATAAGTACGGGAATCAAACGAGATGATATTAAGACCGTAGAGGATATTCGCGGCAAAACAATCGGTGTCAGCAGAATCGGAAGGTAAGCGAGTTATACACTGGATTGGACTGGAAAACATATATCTAACTTTTTAATTTAGCGGTTCTTATGTCATGGCATTTGTCCTTGCTCAACAAAACAATTGGTCGGAACCATTCAAGTTTGAAATTCAACATACCTTTAAAAACCTTCGTGATGGCGTGAATCACGCTGGAGATGGAGATATTGCTCCTACCGATGCGTTCATGTGGGAAGTGTTTACAACAAAAAAATATTATGACAGTGGGGAAATCAAGCAAATTGGTCACATTTATACATTGTGGCCATCATGGGTTATCTCTGCTTCTACAGATTTGACTGATAATGAAGATGGTCAACAGGCCCTCAAGTCTTTACTAGATTCTATTAATGAAGGCATTGCCTATTTCAATTCCCATCACGCCGAGGCGGTAGAGTATATATCTACCAACTTGGATTATTCAGCCGAAGATGCTTCGGCTTGGTTAAAGACTGTCACATTTGCCAGTGATGTTTCAAAAGTCGATCGTAAATCGGTCGTTGACAGCACTGTGAACATTCTTCAATCTGCTGGAGTTTTAGATACCAAAGCCGACAAGGCTACTTATTTAGCTTTAGTTTAGAGTAGTAATAGTGTGATGATGCTTAGATAAATAAAAATTGTGTCAGGGTCCTGATCGGCACTGCGTTAGTTGTCTTACATAACGGTATATATAATTGGAAGTAAACACACTTACCAATCTCCCACTGATATCAGACCAATAATCCTTAGCACCAAACTATTACTCTCTCAATAATAGCAGAATTCAACTTTTATTTGTTTATTGCCGAATTGATGATTCAGGGGTGAAAATTTTAGCCGTATCCTCCACCTGATCTATCAACATTTATTACTTAATTGTTTACTGATTCCAAATATCGCAACATACAATGTTAATAAAGACCCTAGGAAGGCCCTTACTGGTTCAGTCGGTATGTCGAAATATACTTGTAAGGCATGCAAGCGTAAAGGGCAAGAAAGTATCCAAGAAAAAAGGAGATCGTGAAGTTGACCAACCTCTGCTATTAGGTAGAGTGGGTAACAATCTAAAAGTATGCAAAAGAAGCTACAATACAGGAAGAAGAGGAAACTAACATTTATTTCAGGGTGGTATTGTGGGATTAGCAAATGTGAGTTTTTTTTCTGTTGAGCAACTTGGATCAAATCTAACGTCTAGGTTGGTAAATCGACATTCTTTCAAGCTATCACCAGATCTACACTAGGAAATCCTGCGAATTATCCATTTGCTACAATTGACCCAGAGGAAGCCAAAGTAATAGTGCCTTCTCCAAGGCTCGACAAACTATCCGACATCTACCAGCCAAAATCAACTGAACCGGCTACCATCTCCATTTTCGATATTGCTGGGCTGACTCGAGGAGCATCAAAAGGAGATGGCCTTGGTAATGCATTTCTCAGTCATATTCGAGCAGTGGATGGTTTATTTCAAGTGGTGAGGGCATTTCAGGACCCTGAGATTATTCATATTGAAGGAAATGTCAACCCAGTTCGAGATCTGGAAATCATTCGCGATGAGTTGATTTTGAAAGATATGGAGTTTGTCATTAAAGGAATAGAACTAGCTACCAAAGCTCAACGAGGCGGCAATCCCGCGGTCATCAAAGAGAAAAAGGAAGAAATAGCTATTGCAGAAAAGGTACTCAAATGGCTGGAACAAGGCCGGAGAGTAGCTAATGGACAATGGAGTAATAGTGAGATCCCAGTGATCAATTCCATGACCTTGTTAACTGCTAAACCTTCTGTTTACATTGTAAATGTCAGCGAAGAGGACTATATTCTAGGGGCAGATGACCAGGGCGTAGAATGGATGAAACAAATTAGAGAATGGGTTGATGAGAATTCTCCTGGTGATAAGGTAGTTCCTATTAGCATAGCGTTAGAGGCTAGATTAGCCGGTGGCTCGATAGAACAAATGGACACTGAACTAAAAGAGTTGGGAACAGAAAGCGCTCTACCACAAGCCATTCAGCAACTACGCAAAAGTCTACATTTAATCAGCTATTTTACATGTGGAAAAGGCGAAGTTCGTGAATGGACTATTCGTAATGGTACGCGAGCTCCCCAAGCTGCTGGAGTCATTCACAATGACCTGGAAAAGACCTTCATTCTTGCCAATGTGACCAAGTATCCAGACGTAGTAGCTCTCAATGGTGATGATTCTCTAATCAAATCGTCTGGCAAGCTCCTTCAAAAAGGTAAAGACTATGTTGTTGAAGATGGAGACGTGATTCATTTCCGATCGGCTGCAGCTAGAAAGTAGATAAGTATATAATGTATATAATGTAAATAATGTATAGAATGTATAAAACGTATTAGTATAATACCACGATCATCGTGAACTCGTCACATCTAGTCAGTTAGAATAGACCACACAAATTACAACCACAATTCAATCCACAACATAATATCAGATATAAACTTTTTTTCTCATGTTAAATAAAGTCGACGAGCTGGGTTTATAAGATAGAGCCATCAAGGCTCGTTATCATCATTATAGATTTGTAGACTGAATTGACCAAAACAAACTTACCAAATCACATAGTTCATCAAACTAACAAATCTCACCAGGCATTCAAATATTTATAGTGAAAAAAAAAATGAGTGCTCGCAGGTGCTCCCCTAACCTCTATCAAAAGATAAAGTCCAGTCAGGGACCGGAGGCAGACCTCAGGCAGACCCCCATCGGTGGGCCCGCGGCCGTATCCGTTGGGGTTTCACCGTGCCTGTGCCGGAAGCTGGAGCGGAGATGGAGGTGAGCCACTCCCATTCGTCCGCCGCGCATTGTTCCGATAATGAGTCCCGAGTCAAGCTCAACATGCGCGATAAGAGTGTGGATAGCGGGAACAGCAACCAGCTAGCTAGCAAGATTACAGTACTGATATGGTTATTACTGAGCACAAGGAGGCGGAGATCAGATGAGGCCAGAAGCTAGGAGCTATTTTAGGGCCGGCAATTTGTTCCGGCCAGAATACGGGTTGGGGGTTTAGTATATAAGAGACATGTTTGTCCAGGTTTGTCCATGTTTGTCCAGTGTTTGATCTTTTTTGATCGTTTTTGATCTATTATATATTTTTATCAATATGGATGGAATTCAGGTATTTGCTGCAATAGACTCGTCGAGCCCTGCATGGCCAGACGCTACTCCTCCAAGCCAGATAATCACAAAGTCGGCACTAAAGTTCGTAGCCACGTTACAGAGAAGTCATGGTCAAAGAAGAACACAATTGCTTGAAGCGAGAAAGGTTCGCCAAGAAGCAATTGATAAAGGCAAGGCATCTCTGTCGATTCTGGACTCGACCAAACATATTCGAGACGATCCGTCATGGAAGGGGGCTTCACTAGCACCTGGACTTGAAGACCGACGGGTGGAAATTACTGGTCCTCCAGACCGGAAAATGATAGTCAATGCGTTGAATGCTGATGTATCTACTTATATGTCTGACTTTGAAGACTCACTGGCGCCGACCTGGTCAAATGTAACTTGGGGCCAGGCCCATTTATACGACGCCATTCGAAATCAAATCGGGTTTTCAGATGCCAAAACAGGCAAGAAATACCAGATAGCCACTAGAAGCGACAGAAAGCCCGTGACGCTGATTGTGCGACCAAGAGGATGGCACATGGTGGAGAAGCATGTTGTTATTGACGGCGAGCCCATCAGCGCGTCGATTTTTGATTTCGGACTGTACTTTTTCCACAATGCTAAACAGCTGATTCAAAACGGAGTCGGACCATATTTCTATCTTCCCAAGATGGAATCACATCTGGAAGCCAGATTATGGAACGACGTATTCATCCAAGCACAAGATCTATTACAAATTCCACAGGGAACGGTGCGTGCTACTGCCCTGCTAGAAACGCTACCAGGAGCGTTTGAAATGGAGGAGATTATCTATGAGTTGCGAGATCATTCATCCGGTCTTAATTGTGGCCGCTGGGACTATATTTTCTCCACCATCAAGACACTGAAAAACGACCCCAATCACATTTTACCGGACAGATCCGATGTCACTATGACGGTTCCTTTCATGAGCGCCTATGTTAAGCGGCTCGTTCAAGTGTGTCATAATCGTGGAGTACATGCCATGGGTGGCATGGCAGCCCAGATCCCTATCAAGGGAGATCCACAAGCCAATGAAGCTGCCATGGCGCGTGTCAAGGCAGACAAGCTTCGAGAAGTTAAAGCTGGTCATGATGGCACCTGGGTGGCTCATCCGGCTCTTGCCGCCATTGCCAACGATGTTTTCAACGAGTATATGCCACATGCCAACCAGATTTCGTTCCATCCGTCGAGCTACGAGCCGGCCACTGCTGCGGATCTCGTCAACACCACGATTGAAGGCGGCAAAATCACCGAGAATGGCATTCGCAAGAACATCTACATCGGCCTCAGCTACATGGAGGCGTGGCTTCGCGGCTTGGGCTGTGTTCCTATCGATTATCTGATGGAAGATGCCGCTACTGCTGAAGTGTCTAGAGCCCAGCTCTATCAGTGGGTTCTCCACAGATGTACCACGGCCGACACCGGCAAGCAAATCACTCCCGAGTTCACGGCCAACATCCTCGCTGAAGAGGTGCACAAGCTCCAGCAGACGTCTGGTCCCGACAACAAGTTCCAGGAAGCCGCTCTGCATTTCCAGCCTGAGATCACCGGTCTCCATTTCAACGACTTCCTCACCACCCTGCTCTACGACGATATCACCACGCTGCTCCCGACCGCGCTCGACTCGTCCTCTCTCCAGGCCTAGACCTAGAACCAACACACTACATTTCTGTGCGACTCGTCCCCGGCTGTGCCTCCGGCGGCTGGGCGCTGCCCAGACCCGTGGCTCCGCTTCGCGGAGGGCTGGGACCGTATCAACACCACCACCACCACCACGAACCCGGGGCCTTCGAGCGAAGCTCGAACAACGGGTCCGGGCAGCGCCCGGCCGCCGGAGGCGAACCGCGGGACCCGGATGATTTAAACTTGCTACAAACTCATTAAACTCACTTTGCTCCAGTCAGAATCCAGGGGTCAGTGGTGGATCAGGTGGAGAGTTTACATGATTTTCCCACACCTTATGCTGCATAATGCTCCCGGATAACAGGGGGGAGGTTTGGGACTGTGGCCCAGGAGGGAGGAACCCTAACAGCGGGCAGCCGCACATTCCTCATAGTGAGGTTTAGAGGTGAGAGCGGGTGGGTGGTAGGTAGTGATATCAGGTTGTGGGTGGCATGGGCGATTTCTGATTTGTGGTGGTCGGTAGTCGATATTGATTATTATTATTATATCCACAGCACGCTCACAACCGTCGTCGTCATTGCCACAGCGGACGTAAATATTATTATTTGCCGAGCAGACTTGTTTTTTTTCAACCAGTTCGTGTAGGCGATTTGTATGGCTGGGTGTTCTTTCAACCTTGTTCCCGTTTAGTGGTGGATTATTTAGTCATATTCGTGCAAAACGACATTTGGGTTTTTTAATCATATCTGACACTTTTTTTTTTTTAAGCTACGCTACTTTTTTTTTTTTGTTTCGTACTTTATCGGAAATTCACCGGTTGGTTGCGTTGGTTGCGTTGTTTGCGTTGCTAGTGTTGTTGTATCGTTGAAATCAGCTGTTTCAGAGCGTGTGTAGAGCAGCTCCATTAGATATAGCGGGTTGTTTCCGGATATCTCCACTGCTCACCATCATCATCATCATCACTATATACATATGATTCGTCAGGTTCGACCTTTGGATATACAGACGTCTAGGTTGACCAGTTCAGATACCATCAGTCCAGTATCAGTTGGACCCGACGGCTTGGCTGCTGACCCTGGTAGCTCGAGCTTATTTGGTAGCACTCCCCATTCTCCTCGTGAAGCAAGCAGTAGTCCTTCTGTTGTTGCTACTGCTGTTGCTGCTGATGCCATGTCTGCCACGGCCACTCCAACCACAGCCACCAATCCTCATTTAATCGGAGATGAGACAATAACCTCTACAGCTACACCACCTCATGGTTATGGTACTCTAGTGAATACGGCTCCTCCACCAGGACTTGGTCTTGATTCCATAGGAATCGAGTCGGATTCGTCGTCATCAACCCCATCATCTCCTCCTTTCTCTGGTTCTGATTCCGCTACTCCTCTTCCTTCTGCATCTACAAGACCACCACTGAATAATACTACTACTACTAGTACTACTACTCATAACAATCAGCGACCATTGAATCAAACTCAACAACAACAACAAGAATCCTCGGGCTCTTCAACACCATCACCTGAAGCTACAAAGTACCCTTATTCCATTCGCCTTAGTCCTTTTGTCGACCACTCAAGCTCCATGCCAGCGTTTTATACTGGAGCGGTGGAGCGCGAGGCTCGTGATGGATCTTTTATTAAAGTTGGTCGTTATGATAATAAAAAGGACCATCAAGAGACTGATAACTCGCCCCATGTGTCTCCTATAGTGTTTAAATCAAAAGTGGTGTCTCGAGCACATGCCGAATTTCTTGTTCAAGATGGAGGGCAATGGTTTATTCGAGACGTGAAATCTTCTTCTGGAACTTTTCTGAACAATATTCGATTATCGCTTGCAAACGAACTATCTCGTCCTTTTCAACTCAAAGACGGTGATGTTCTCCAATTAGGGGTCGATTTCAGAGGAGGGGTTGAAGAAGTTTTCAAATGCATTAAAGTCCGAGTTGAGCTTAATAAAAGCTGGCAAAAGAAACCCAATAATTTCAATCTTAGTCAATTAACAAACTTAAGGAACTTATTTGTCACTCCGCCCTCTGAGAATCCCGATGGTACACTCAACTCCAACCCATCTGCCACTCGCGAAAACACCCAGGAATGCGCCATTTGCTTGTTACCCGTATCAGCATGTCAATCTCTATTCATTGCCCCTTGTTCACACAGCTGGCATTACAAATGTATTCGGCCTGTCATTGTCAAGGCATATCCACATTTCCTATGTCCTAATTGTCGTGCTATATGCGATTTAGAGGCTGATATCGAAGTTCCCGATCTTTCTCATCTGGAGATTTCTTCTCCCAATGTTGCAGCGTCATCCAACTAACTGTCTCTTGTTCTAAGAAAGTCGTGTATTATTTATATATGTTAGTAAGATAAATGCTAACCTGCTCTATTTAACATGTATTTGACTCTGAGTGGCGCCTAGGAGGAGAGGAGTGGCAGGTCTCGCCAGAGGCAGAGCTGAACTCGAGCTTATGGTCACAATGCAATCAATCTATCAAGTATACACGGAAGTAATAAGTTATGCACGACGACCATATTTAATATCGTCGAGAAGTAGCTCTTGTAGCTGTTTTTTAGACGGCTCATGGCGCCAGATATCATGAGGACCTTCTAATATCTCCCAAGCCAGTGTGTTTTTAGTCAGTTTAGTGAGTTGCCGTTGTTTATCACTCCATTCTTTATCATTACGGATACTCTTGGACGACGAGATCACCATCACTGGAATATCTTCAGCAAGCGACTCATTGGACTCTATTATCTCTGCTCTCGTTCTGGTACGAGCTGATAGCTGTTCTTGAAGTTTGGCAAAGAAGTAGCTTGGCTGATATTGCTGAGCACGGCCATAGATCCTCTCACTTGGGCCCTCTTGGTGAAACACAAG
The DNA here is from genome assembly GCA_030555635.1 of Sugiyamaella neomexicana. Classification (NCBI taxonomy): domain Eukaryota; kingdom Fungi; phylum Ascomycota; class Dipodascomycetes; order Dipodascales; family Trichomonascaceae; genus Sugiyamaella; species Sugiyamaella neomexicana. The sequence goes on from JANIWN010000069.1 coordinate 28,050, forward strand.
ACCCATGACATTTCGAAATCCAAAAGAAGCATACACTCCTTGGATCCAGTATTTGAACCCTTGCCAGGGCGAATTGCGGCGATAAAAAAGGTCTTCATGAAGATTATCGACCAGCACCAAACTATGAATGGCTGGTGAATGACGTGATGCAAATATACGAGAATATAATCCACCAACTCCATGTGACACTAAAACATATTGAGGAGAAGACAGATTGGTAAGAGGATGAGTCAACGTGGTGAACAGAATATCCGCTATATCTCCAGCTGATACAGGTGAAGGTGCTTGCTGGGAAAACCCGAATCCTGGGCGATCCCAATAACATACCTGAGCCACCTCACCTTCTTGATGTAATTCTAGAACCCATGACGAGAAATCATACGCCGAAGATTCTCCTGCCTCGACAAGAATCGTCATATCGGGAGGGTTGATATCATTCATCACAGAGCAATAAATATGGATGTTAATAGTATTAGTATTCGCAGCCACTGTTGAATTGGTACTACCATTGAATACAGGAACTGGAATAATGTGACCTGGTGGTTCTAGGAATGCACTATCATAGGTCTCAATGACCATGTTGGTTGAAATAAGAGCCACTGACAACATAATGAGGCCTCTAATGGAGAACGTGACCACCATTCTAATATAATCTCGAAACGTATTTAGATGACGTGGGGGATCATTTATGTCTCTAGATAGTTCTTCTTCTTCTCGCTTTTTAGTATACTCCACAATGCGGTCTGTAAGTGGAGCAAGCACAAACGTTACTAAAGAGCCAATGGTGGTAATGAGCCCACCTTTTGAACCGTTTTTAAGTCGTTGAGAAGGCACTGCCAAAACAATAATCAAATCCAATAATACTATACCGGCAGTAACATACTCGACTCCACGGTCGGCCTTGTCAGGAAATTTGTAAAACATGAGTGAGGAAATAATCTCTGCCAAAGACATGAGCGCCATATCAAGCTGGGTAAATGAAGAGCTAACACTCGGCTCATCTAACCAACGAATATGAGCAAAAACATTTATAACCAAGATTGCTATCCATCCAGACCACATACCAGTTAGAACATAAAGTAGAAACCGAAGAGATTTGATAGACAAGTTGTTGAGCGGGTCACGGGCATCTATGGTATGTGAACCGTTTTCCGGGTCTAGAAATGGTTCCTCTAGTCGATGAAGTAAGGGACTTGCTTCATTCACAATATCCTCTTCGAGATGACGTTCAACCTGATTGACGAAATCTCGTCGTCCCAGTACTCTTGTTGGTGGTTTTTGACTAGGATTATTAGGAATACCAGATGCAGGGATTGTAGATGGAATTGCCGCTGTTTGCAACGACTGGCACTGAGTACAGTACTCACCATGGCCATTTGTAGTTCTGTCACACTCATGAGAATGAGAAGGCGAATTCGAGTCTGTCTTGTTATGACCAATCATATGTGACAAGCCCTCTACAGACTCTTCTACCGCATGCACCGTATCATCCACCACATCCGTAATCACTTGGTATACATCATTACTTAGTCTATGATGAGAACCTGACTCTGGAGCTGATGACGGTGAAGGAGAATAATGACCACCACTGCTCTCTTGCCCGTTCATACTGCCATGTCTCTCAGAATGTGATCCTGATATAGGCAGTGACGGGCCCGTTTCAACACTTTCCCCGGACATTATTCCAGTCACCCACGTACACACACTAGATAAAACTGATGCGATCAGAAACAAAGTGCAGATGTGGTTCAGGGACGAACAATAAACAATACATGCAGGTTCAATGCTAACATATATAAACATTGTGTCGATCATTGTGGGCACTACAGATTTGGCTTATGCTGGTTGGGGGATCTGCCTCCGGCGGCCGGGCTCTGCCCGGACCCGTTGCTCGCTTCGCTCGTGAAGTCGTGGACAGAGGGTGGTCGGGTTCTTATACGGTTCTTATTTTGGGAACTTGTGGGTGGGATGGCAGTCGCCAGCGGTCTCTCCGTAAAGTGACAGGTGGAGAGGACCCTAATGCCAGGAGCTCCACGAGATTGTTATGTAGTAATATGTAGAAATTGATCGCGAAGACAGAATAAGAACTGGAGGACGGCTCTTCACCAGGAGAACCATAGCCAGCAGGACCCTACGCCAGGAGAACCATACGCCAGCAGGACTCTACGCAAATACCCAACCGGTCAACGGCTCTTGTAACTCCCGACCTGTCTGCACAAGTGATCATGACCGCACTTAGAACTTAATATGTATATGTAAATATAAATGTATATCCAGCTGTGAAGTATGCTCACGCGAGCCTACCGAGGCTTCCTTCACCTCAAGTCAAGTCACTTGGCATCTTCCTCCGAGAACCTCCCGACGGGCTTTGGGATTCTGGGAAGATGAAGTGGGACATTCGGAACAGTCCAAACTAAGTACGGCTTAAGTTTCTGCCTGCTTACTCACACCTCGGCAGGAATCATGGGGGAGTGAGATAATGCGAGGTATAAATTGCGTTTATCTGGCTGGTGAAGTAGATATCGAGTGAACTTAACGACAAACACGACCACAGCCACCCACAGCCACCCACACCAATGCTACATTTACCCAATATTGCCGTGCTATCACCAGCCATCACTCGTGTTCTGGGCTGTAACCCAGGCAAGTTCACTCTACAAGGTACCAATACTTATCTTGTGGGAACAGGAAAGTCGAGGATTCTCCTTGATACTGGAGAAGGAAGACCCGAGTATGCCAGCCAGTTAACCAACTATTTGAACCTTTTAGGTTTACAGATTGATACTATTCTAATTTCTCATTGGCATCATGACCATACAGGAGGTACCCAGCAGATACTGGAGTCAGTAGAAAATAGACCAAAAGTGTTTAAAATGGGTGATCCCGACGAGCTACCAGAGAATCTTTTACAAGCTGGCGTACAGCCAATCGTTGATGGACAAGTTTTCAAAGTTGAAGGTGCTACACTGATTAGCCATCATACTCCAGGCCATACCGATGATCATATGGTATTCTGGCTAGAGGAAGAAGAGGCTCTTTTCAGTGCAGATAATGTTTTGGGCGGTAGTACTACGGTTTTCTCGGATCTCAAAGTATATCTGGATTCATTACGAAAAATGGAAAAGATAGGCAATGGCCGACTATCTAAGATTTATCCAGGTCATGGCCCAGTCATTTATGATGGTCCAGCCGTCATTAAAGAATACATCAGTCATCGTCAAGCACGAGAAAACCAAATCATTGATCTTCTCCGGTCCGCTTCTGAACCCTTGTCACTCACTGACATTGCAACTGACTTATACAAGGATGTACCAAGTGAAGTGATGCGATATGTTGAGCGAGGAATCCATCTTCACCTTGACAAATTATTACAAGAAAACAAAGCATACCAAGACTCGGTCACTGGAGATTGGCTGATCCAGTCTAAGTATAAATTATGACTATCAGACCATTCGCACCTGTCCTCAGGTTACGAATTTCTAGAATTTGCTACTGCTACTACTACCTGTCAATTTTGGCAGAGATCTAATTTATATTAATGTTACTACTGTACTGTTTTGACACTTTTTGCCAGGCCCCGCCAGACGGGCCGGGCCGGATACTGTCGCAACCATAAATCATTATATTCTATACCTATCATGCAAAAATCAATTATCAAGGACCTTCATTTTTTTTTCTTGTTTGTTTCTTTTTATTTGTTATCCTTTGGCCGCTTGAACAATAGAATGTGTGGTTCTGGGGCGTGAGTCTCATAATGAACCCATCCAAGACTCTGAGTTATGCCCAAGCCTCTCCATTCATCTTCATAAAGAATGCGAAGGGTTCCAGTATCAGGATCAAAATAGTCTCGGTGAATGACCTTGAGCATGTTTTTGGGTAGAATCACATGTCGGTACTCGAAATTGTCATCACTGTACCTACAACGAGTGTTAGTATATAGATATGATGAAGACACCGACGTGTAGGCTCATCATGTATTATAAATAACTTACCTGGTAGAGTAGTGGATGTGATCTTGAAACTCCTCGAGCCGAGCTCTCTCGGCCACAGAGAGCATGCGTGGCCCGCTTCGTTGTGTTTTATTGCTGTTATTACTATTATTATTATCCATTGGTTGATTGATTGATCGAGGTTCAGATGTTGGGTAGTGAGTGGCTAAGAGGCCAATGGAATGGAATGTTGGGTATGCCAAAGATCTAAAAAGCAAAACGAGCAACGGGAAAACAACAAAACAATTCAATAGGCGGTGGGGTCGGAAAGAAAAAAAACACTTGATTGGAGGAACGTGAAGTGGACGGGTGAAAATAAGTTCCGTCGTGCGGTTCTCGGTTGGCAGTCTGATGGTTAAAGTTCTGGCGGCTGTGGAGATACATACATGTCTAGCCGCGTAAAGAATTTACAAGCAGAGGGTGAAAAAAGTCCCAATCTGGTGAGACTGTGGATTACGCGTGAGTTTGGCGAACCTAGCGACTCGAGCCCTCACAATTGCGGCCATCGAGCGAAAGCTCGATCAAAAGGGTCTGGGCGGAGCCCAGCCGCCGGAGGCAGACCATCAAAGTCTACAAGTATTTATATATATATATATAGATAGCTAAACTACATAATCACCTCGTTCTTAACATCAGTCTTAATCTCCTTATGAGGCAAGACAATAGTGTTTTGTACATGGACCTCATCAGCTACAACCACATCGGCAGCGAGAATCGTCACGTTCTGTACACGAACACCATCTCGCTCAGTAGTGGCCATATAAGTAGCATGGTTGGTAGGAGAACCCTCAACACGAGCCCATTGACCAACCTTAGTACCACTACAAAGAATGGAATGGAGTACAATGGCATTGGGCTTGACTTCTGCGTTTTCAAGAATAATCGAGTCCTTGATACGAGCGCCCTTGCCGATTTTCGCATAAGGTCCAATAGACACATCAGGGCCTAGTTTGGCACTAGGGTCGACGTCGGCAAGAGGATCAATGAACACAGGAGGAACAATGTTGGCAGATGGAGCAGCAAGACCTGGAGCTTTAGGAGTGGATTGGAACAACTGCTGCAAGTATAGAGAGTTGGCGGGCACGGCGGATCCTGCCTCCTTGACCTGGCGCCAGAAATCCTTGGTCTCATAGACATACAATTCCTCCTTCTCAGCAAACTTTACAAGAACGTCCTGCTCCAAACGAAGAATGTCTTGATCGTTTTGATCATCTGAATAATACACATTGTCTGCGGCATCCTGCTCTTTTTGTTGACGAGCCTCCTTCATGACTTGGAAAAAGCTTCTATCAAACAAATAAACACCTGCATTGATCAAGGTCGAGATATGAGACTCGGGCTTTTCAACGTAATGGATGACTTTCTGATCCTCATCTGCAACAATGGCACCAAAGTTATTCGCAATCTTGGCTGGCACCCTCGTTCCCAGAATCACTGCCTTTGCCTTTTTCTCTGAAAAAAACTCACTCAACTCCTTTAATGGGAACGATGAGCATACATCAGCATGGATCACGAAAAACTGCTGAGGATTACCCTTTAAAATCTCGTCTCTAAAGTGATACAGTCCACCAGCTGTACCCATGGCCTTGTATTCTCTCAAATATTTGATTGACAAATGAGGATATTGACGATGAGTGTCTTGAATAAAGTCCTTAAACACTGACTCTTCATAGAATCCAAAAAGAATAATCTCCTTAACTGTCCCTTGAGCTGCCACTGCATCAACTGCGTGAGATAACATAGGCTTGCCCGCAACTGGGAACAGAACCTTGGGCGTACTCAAACTAATAGGACGAAATCTCGTACCACGAGTACCACCTCCAACAAGAATAAGAGCTTTCGTAGACATTTTTAAGGCGTTCAGTTCACGTTCACGTTCACGTTTCAAATCCTGATCCTGAATATGTTCAATGTATATGAATGATCTCTTTCTGCTGCCCCCTTCTAAAACGTGTCTTCGAAGTATAACCCCTCGAGGGGCTGGGCAGAGGTGCGGCTGTCGCTGAGTTCGTGGTTGCTAGGGTGCTCTGCCTCCGGCGGCTGGGCTCCGCCCAGACCCGTTGCTCCGCTTCGCGGAGGAGGTGTAGTTGTGGGTGCAGTACGGTTCGTGGGATTGAGAGGGTGGTGCTGGCTGAGGTGGGTCATTATTTGAAATTGTGGTGTTGTTGAATGGACAGAGCAGCTCGCAGGCAAATCGCTGGTACTACTCGCCTATCAGTTTGAACCTGAACCTGAAACAAAGGCCTATGACATTCTATGTGTTACAAAGGTTATGACACACACCTGTATACCCTATACTCTTCAAAATTAGCTCTCTGTTGACTAGCTCTGGGCTCAGGGTGTTCAGCGAAGAAAGCCGTTGATGGAACATAAGGTTTGGGTAAACTTAATCTTGCATAGTTATATGCATGTTAAGCCCCCTGCATACCGACTACTCTGGCATTCTAGAAGTTATAACAGGTAGAGCTGTTACGAAAGCCAATAGCTAGTAACATAAAATCACTATCAATAAAAACGTAGATAAATACCCATTCCTGATTACCTATATAGTATATAATCTATGTATGGTCTACTGAGATGCTGTCTTGTAATCGATGTATCCAGTGTTATCAGTAGGCTCAGAAGCGTAAAATGTGTTTCTGTCATAAGGAGTGAGCTCGATCTTCTTTTCAATTCTATCGACAAGATCAGGATTTGAAATAAAATAACGACCAAGAGCAACAACTGTGTTCGAATCCTCATGAGCCACTTTCTCTGCTTCTTTAATAAGGCCACCTGCTCTTACAAGAATGCCCTGCCAGATATTCCGGATAAACTCGTTAGAACCTGAACTCTCAACATCAATATTACCGTTAACACGAGGCTCAACAATGTGAACAAAAGCTAGTCTCTTTCCTTGCTGACCTCTCTTCTCAAGCTCAGAAACAACATAAGAGTATTGAGGGATGGGCGTGATTCCAGGATCCACTTCGCCATATTTGTTCCAAGGAGACAGGCGAATAGCCACCTTATCAGCCCCAACTGCTTCAATTAGGGCATCCACAATTTCGAGAGTGAATCGAGCCCTATTTTCAATCGATCCTCCATATTGATCAGTACGGTGGTTGGTGTTTTCATGCAAGAACTGATCAGGAAGATATCCATTAGCGGCATGGATCTCAACCCCATCTGCACCAGCTTCAAAAGCATTCTTAGCTGCCTGCACATAAAGTTTGATATACTCTTTGATTTCTTGCTGGGTCAGCGGACGAGGGGTGACACCAGTCTCCTTAGTAGCGACATCAGAAGCCGACACAATTCCTGATTTGATTCCTTCCTTCTCCAGCACGTCGGGCAACGCAACTCGTCCTAGAGCCCACAATTGAATAAAAGCAAACGAACCTTTGCTGTGAATTTTGGAAATGACCGTTTTCCATCCATCAATTTGTTCTTGAGACCAGATGCCTGGAACGCTCTCATATCCACCCGCTTGGGCAGCAATAACCGTAGCCTCACTAATAATAAGTGTACCAGCTCGGCTAGCCCTTTGTTCATAATATTTAGCAATCGCCTCTGAAGGTATATGATTAGGAGCTCTGAATCTAGTTAAAGGGGCCATAGCAACTCTATGTTGAAGAGTCACATCTCCTACCTTGATAGGAGTAAACAAAGTAGAGGTAGAAGCGGTAGTAGAAGTCATGATCAGTTTTGATATTGTCGCTAAAAAAATGATATAAAGAGAATATACTAAATGGAAATAACAATAATACTTAAAACAAGTTCCAGCAAATTGGTCTGGTATTTATATTACCCGCATTGAAGGTCCGTTGTGTTTTTTTCTCGGAGATCTTTATTTCAGCCCACCACGGAGCTAATCCGCTTTCACCGCGGTAAATACGGGGTTAAATTCCTGTCAACGCCACCTAGTATATCCAGCGTTTTTCGATTTTTCATGCCTGTATTTGTCAGGGTCTTGATGGGCAATATGCAAACCTTAGAAGAGTATGCCGTAAGTGCTATCACCAATAACGCTGCTTAGCAATACTTTTTTTTAACGTTTAAATAATGCTTTAGCTTATGTTTATACTAGTCCGCATTTAGTACTTGTGCCTGCTTTATCATGCAGGAAGTCGGGATTTGCCCCGCGGATCTCCACCGCTAAAGCGGACCTCAGCGGAGGTGTCGATCTCTGCACCCTGCAGTCGGGTTTAAGTCGCCTCTTCTTTAACCCCCCCCCCCCCCCCGTCCAATATAAATACAGTGCCTGCCGAGAACAATTCAATTACTATTCAATACAATCAATTCAATCAGTTCAATTAAATCAATCTAATCTTTATCTCTATAAACTTACGTTTTAAAAATGTCTTCCAACACTGTTTACTTTATTTCTGGTGGAAACAGAGGAATTGGATTTGCTTTGGTTCAGAAAATTTCCTCTATTGAAGGATCCATTGTTATTGCCACTGCTCGTGATCCTGCTAAGGCTACTGATCTTCAGGCTTGGGCCAAAGAACACAAAAATGTTCATGTACTAAAGTATGATGCCGCTATTCATAGCGATGCTGATGATGTCGCAGCTCAGATTCAAAAGCTCACTGGTGGAATTGATGTCTTGGTCGCTAATTCTGGAATTGGCGAGAGACCTATGACATTTCTTGAAACTCCCATAGAATCATGGACTAGCCTTTATAAGATTAATGCTGTTGGCCCTATTGTTTTATTCAAGGCCTTGTATCCATTGCTGCTTGAGCGATCCACTCGTAAGGTTATTTTCGTCAGCAGTAGTCTAGGTTCTCTGGCAGACATGTCACCATCTGTGAGTTCTAGCTCCTACGGACTATCGAAGACATCTGTGAACTATGTCGCCAGAGAGTTGAGTCTTGAATTGGCAGCACAGAATTTCATTATCGTACCTATCCATCCAGGTCTCGTCGCCAGTGACATGGGAAGTGGATTTGTAGATATTGTGGCAGAGCAATCTTCTGATTTTGCCAAACAGCTTAGAACGTTTATGATTACCACTGAGCAGAGTGCAAATGCAATTTCTGACCTTATTGAGGGCCTTACTACCGAGGACAACGGTAAGTTCTTGAACTATGATAAGACTGCTCTTGCTTGGTAGTAGCCTCAAGCCTTGCTTTAATTATTACTTGTTTATTTTTAGTGATTATAGGTAAATATTGAATTTATTACAGTTGTGAAATCTCCATGTTTGGCGACAAGCCAGGGAAGCATTCAGGTCCTCTGTCTCTGCCGGATCAATCGCCAATCTACAGGGGCAAAAAACAGAACCCTTGGAACAGACCCAAAAGCATGTAGGAGATATATGCACACATATTATTTACGATTACTACTATGCAGATTATCCAAGCTTGACTCCGGGTCCCTTCAAGCCAACTTTACTACCACCTTTGTCTCGTTCATCTTTTATATCGCTGCTACGCACAACGGTATTTGTGACGGTCTTCTCACGCTCGATCTTCTGGCCTTGAACAACCTTTTCTATTTCTTCTTTATCAAGAGTCTCATATTCCAGAAGGCCGAGTGCTAATCGCTCAAGCTCGACATATTTTTCCTTGAGCATTTTACGCGTTCTATTTTCCGATGTGACAAGAAGACCGCGAATTTCTTGCTCTGCAAGATGACGGGTGTCAGCAGACCAATCGTTCCAGCTTTCAGCCAGTTCGACAGGACCAATAGCATCACACATTCCAAAAGAAGTAACCATTGCACGAGCGACCTGAGTAGCATTTTTAAGATCTGAAGAACAACCAGCAGTAACATTCTCAGGCCCATTGATCATTTCTTCAGCAATCTTACCACCCATGCAAACGTCTAAACGAGCCAGAAGTTCTTTCTTGGTCTGATCATACTTGTCCATTTCAGGGAGTTGGAAAGTAATACCAAGGGCAGACCCTCGAGGTAGAATGGTAGCTTTATAAAGACTGGTAGCACCGGGAGTGTATAGAGCCATAATAGCATGACCTGCTTCATGGAAAGCTGTGTTTCGACGAGACTCTTCAGTAAGAACCATGGTCTTACGAGCAGCGCCAAGTAGGATTTTATCTTTGGCCCACTCGAAATGGCTCATATCTACAGAGACAGCCTTTTGTTGTGAGGCAAAGATGGCTGCCTGGTTGACGAGATTCATAAGATCAGCACCTGAAAACCCAGAAGTACCTCTAGCAATAGTTGATGGATCAACGTCGACAGCAGTTTCGACTTTTTTCATGTGATGTTTAAGAATGGCGATTCTTCCTCGGACGTCGGGGAGCTCGACATGAACGATTTTATCAAAACGTCCAGGACGAGTGAGAGCTTTATCTAGCATCTCGGGGAAATTGGTGGCAGCAATGAAGATTACTCCAGTGGTTTGAGAGAACCCGTCAAGATCAACCAGAAGTTGATTAAGTGTCTGCTTGGAATAAGCATGATCTTTAGGGTTTCTCTTGCTTCCTATGGCATCCAATTCATCAATAAACACAATTGCAGGAGCCTTTGCCCGAGCAGCAGCGAACAATTCTCGTACTCTCTTGGCACCAACTCCAACATAGAGCTCATCGAACTCGGAACCGCTCATAAAGAAGAATGGAACACCAGCCTCGCCAGCCACGGCTCTTGCGAGCAAAGTTTTACCAGTACCAGGAGGGCCTGTCAAGAGAATACCTTTAGGAAGTTTACCACCAAGACCAGTAAACTTCGAAGGATCTTTGAGAAAGTCAACAATCTCTTCCAATTCAGCACGAGCCTCGTCAACTCCATGGACGTCAGTGAACTTGACATTGGACTGAGATCCGTTGGCACCATCTAACTTACTAGCACCGATATCACTACCAGCACCTTTAAGGATCGAGGCGGATTCCGTGAAGAAAGTAAGGCCTACTATAAGACCCCAACCAGCCAAGCCCATAGGAATGAGCCATTTGAGCCACTTGAGAACAGATGAAAGAGCAGTCTCGTTAATGATGATATGAACGGGATCAGTTCGAGTACCTCTACCGAGGGGATTATTAAGCATGGGGTTAAATGCATCTGATGAGCCAGCTATATTGGGTGAGATAGGATTAGTGAACCCAGCAGAGGCAGAAGCAGCAGCAGCAGCAGCAGCTTGGGCCTGGGCTTGAGCTTGAGCCTGAGCTAAAAGAGACCTCTCTATAGCTTCAGCCTTGTCGACATGACCAATAACCTTCAATGCCTGGACGTATAAAGCATCACATTCGGGGTTTTTGCCCACTCCTGGAGATTCATATCTGGAAACAACCAAATGAGGATAATTAGATGCTAATAGATTGCGATAGAAGTCTGCTTGTGCACTAGGATTTGAAAGAGCTCTATTAGCTGCCTGTTCTTTGAGGGATAATAAATGGGTGGCAGATGTGGCAGCTGCTGTTGTCGGAGAGGATTGAATCGACGAAGCAGAAGGATTAAAAGGTGACCAAAAAGACCGGCGAAGAATCATGGTTCGGGAAGCAAGAATATTTACAGTAGAAGCCCGTAACAACGAGTTACGCAGTGGCCTAGCTGCGATTCGTAACATTGTAGTTAATAATTATAGGGATCAGCGAACAATAAAACAGGAGATTATGATGGACCGACCCTTTGATGAAAACAACTGTCGTATGTAAACAAATCGTATGACGGTAGTAGCCAAAACTGTAATAATGTGCGATGAGATAAAGAAGACGAGATCAAGAAGACTTAAATATCGTGAAATAAGCAACACACTGCTTGCACCAAAATGAAAATGGATCTGGTTGTCAAGATGTATATATATCGGTGGATGTATCACTAATCCAATGCAAACCGCTAGTAAGCAGAACAGAACCTAGACAGTGGTAATGTTAGCCTGTTTGAAACACTGGACTGATAGATAGTGGATCTGAACCGGCCGGACTCGGTGGGTTGTGTAGCGCAGCAGATCTGGCAGTGGTAGTTGATTTCAGAGTTTGAAAGAAACTTGGTTCTTCGTAATAATAGTTATAGCCGGTACCCGTACCCGTAGCCGTAGCATGTCAAGGACCAGACCACTCACTACCTCCGTTATTAGTAGTATCAGGTAGTAATCTTCTCGAAGCCACTATTAGAACCATAGAGTAATAGTAGAGGCAGACCCGCGCGGGCGGTCCAATGCTCGGATCCTAAAACTCCCAACGGCTCCCAGCCGTGCCCGCCACCGGCCAGCATTGCATCAGCCCATCCCATCATCTGTCAATGCCGATAACGGGTATCGATGCTCGCTTAGCCTTGTGAACGCCGGAAGAAGAGCTCTGACCCCCTGAACGAAGTGACAAAAAGTCGTCGTCCACAACCCCCCCTCTCCCCCTACCGACCAAATGACTCACAGACCATACCCATCTCCCACCGCTCGCGCAGCGAGCACAACGGGTCTGGGCAGCGCCCAGCCGCCGGAGGCGTATCCGGCACCCCCAGCCCAGTATAGAGTCACTGTTCCCTCGCCGATATCGGCCTGCACCCCACAAAGTGAGCAATAGCGGCGATGCCGGTGACTATGAGCGCGCGGTCATTGGCGTAGAGGCTGGCGATACCGGAGGGGAGGATCGGGATCGACATTTTTGTAGCAGAGTGAAAAATGCCGTATATATATAGAGCCGTAATATCATTGATCTATGGATCTATATCTATTGATAAGTTTTTGAAATTGTTTGATCAATCTAGTTACAATGCCCTCAGTTAAAGGAGTCCCTCAGACGCTGTATGACAAAGTGTTTCAGGACCATGTGGTGTCCAAAGAAGGTGAAGACACTTATCTCATCTATATTGATAGACATCTAGTGCACGAAGTGACATCTCCACAGGCTTTTGAAGGACTCAAGAATGCTGGTAGAAAAGTTCGAAGAACCGACTGTACTTTAGCTACAGTGGATCATAACATTCCTACTAGTTCTCGTAAATCGTTCAAGTCCATTCAGACATTTATCCAAGAAGATGATTCTCGTTTACAATGTTCTACTTTAGAACAGAATGTCAAAGATTTCGGTGTCCGCTATTTTGGATTAGACGATTCTCGCCAGGGAATTGTGCATGTGGTGGGCCCTGAACAAGGTTTCACTCTTCCTGGTACCACAGTAGTATGTGGTGATAGTCATACGTCGACTCATGGTGCTTTTGGCGCTCTGGCTTTTGGAATCGGTACTTCTGAAGTAGAGCACGTGTTAGCCACTCAGACCCTTTTACAGACCAAATCCAAGAACATGCTCATCAATGTGGTGGGTAAGCTCAACCCTGGCATTACCTCTAAAGATCTGGTGTTATACATCATTGGTAAGATTGGAACTGCAGGAGGCACTGGAGCAGTGATTGAATTCGCCGGTGAAGCCATTCGGAATCTTTCCGTCGAAGCTCGTATGTCCATGTGTAACATGGCTATTGAAGGAGGTGCTCGTGCAGGTATGATTGCTCCTGATGAGACCACTTTTAAATATATTAAAGGACGTCCTCTGGCTCCATCTGGACAAGAATGGGAAAAGGCGGTAGCTTACTGGAAGACCCTTCATACCGACGAAGGAGCTAAATTCGATATTGAAGTTGAAATCCAAGCAAGTGAGATTATTCCTACCGTGACCTGGGGTACTTCTCCTCAAGATGCTCTTCCAATTTCAGGTTCAGTTCCTGATCCAACTAAAGAATCTGACCCAATTAAACGTTCTGGTATGGAAAGAGCACTTGAATATATGGGTCTGACAGCCAACACGCCTCTTAACGAAATCAAAATTGATAAAGTATTTATTGGTTCATGCACCAACTCGCGGATTGAAGATCTAAGGCTGGCTGCTTCGGTAGTAAAAGGACGCAAGAAGGCAGACAATGTGATCCGTGCTATGGTTGTACCTGGTTCAGGTCTTGTTAAAAGACAGGCTGAACGTGAAGGTCTTGATAAGATTTTCCAAGCTGCTGGCTTTGAATGGAGAGAAGCTGGTTGTTCCATGTGTCTTGGTATGAATCCTGATATTCTATCTCCCAAGGAAAGATGTGCATCAACTTCAAACAGAAATTTTGAGGGTCGTCAAGGTGCACAAGGACGAACTCATTTAATGTCGCCATCCATGGCTGCTGCTGCTGGTATCGATGGACATTTAACTGACGTTCGCAAATTCATCACTGCGGAGACCGAATCGGCTGCTGTCAGTGTAGAATCCCCTACTAAAAAACCACGTATCGAAGAAGAACAATCAGCAGAAACCCCTGATGAGCTGGAAATCTCTGAAGATGCTCCTGCTCAATCTGCTGCACATGGATCAATCGAAGACACTCCTATATCCACCCCACGAGCCAGCACTGGTATTCCAGTGTTCCAAATCGAAGAAGGTATTGCCGCGCCAATTGCCAAAGCCAATGTCGATACTGATGCCATTATTCCTAAACAATTCTTGAAAACAATCAAACGTACTGGTCTATCGGTGGGTCTCTTTTACGAACTTCGATTCAAGCCCAATTCGGACGGTACACTTGAAAAGACCGACTTTGCTCTCAATGTAGCTCCTTGGGACAAAGCCAAGATTCTGGTTGTGTCGGGACCTAATTTCGGTTGTGGTTCTTCTCGTGAACATGCACCATGGGCTTTGGGCGACTTTGGTATCCGAGCTGTTATTGCCCCTTCATTTGGTGATATTTTCTATAATAATTCGCTGAAAAATGGACTTCTGCCAATTCGTATTGAGGCTGAGGTCATTAAGGAAAAACTTTTCCCAATCAGTGAAAAGGGTGGTTCCCTTAAAATCGATCTTCCTAAACAGACTATTTCTGACAGTGAAGGCAATGTCCTTGTTGAACACTTTGATATTGATCCCTTCCGTAAAGACTGTCTTATAAAGGGACTTGACGATATTGGAATCACTCTTCAGAAGGAAGAGAAAATCCAAAAATACGAGCTGACACGCAAAGACAGATTCAGTTTTCTTGAGTCTGGTGGAGCACAGGTCGTGAAGCCTGTTCGCGTAGGGGGGCCTAAATTTAATAATGATTGGTAAAGTATGTAGTAATAATAATATCTTCTGCTCTGGAGCTGTTCTACAACATTACATCTATACAATATTCAAGCTGTAGGCTTTCACACAGGTAAAGCGTGTAGTGTAAGCTTTCACGCAGGTAAAGCGTGTAGTAATAATAATGTCCTCGGTTCTGGAGCTGTTCTACAACATCACATCTATACAATATTCAAGCTGTAGGCTTCACGCAAGTGAAGCGTGTAGTAATAATAATTGGAGCTGTTCTGGAGCTTTTCTACAACATCACATCTATGTAATATTCAAGCTGTAGGCTTCACGCAAGTGAAGCGTGTAGTAATCATAATTGGAGCTCTTCTGGAGCTGCTCTACTCCATCACATCTATACAATATTCAAGCTGTAGGCTTTCACAGGTAAAGCGTGTAGTAACAATAATATCCTCTGTTCTCGAGCTCTTCTACAACATCACATCTATACAATATTCAAGCTGCAGGGCCTTACGCAGGGCCTTACGCAGGTACATTGTTTATGGCCGTTTCAGATAGTAAACATCGTTCGGCAAACAACTCTTAACATATGCCCGTAAACATATCCGAATAGGCAAGTCCAGTGGCCATCTACGTTATCAGTCCGTTCCATGGATAGATATCGTCACCCCATCTTCCACTACTGCTATTATCACTATCACTGCTACTGTTGCTCTGCTAATGTTCTTAATATAGTAGCATTGATGTCTCGACGGATGCATACAGGATTCTGCATGGTGAATTCCCATGGCGAAAATCTTCTCTCTTTTCTGCCCGTAACCGGAGTAACTAGCAGTTTCACACTAAGAAGCACTTTAAAAACACCCCATAACGTGCCTCGAGGGGGCAAATTGTTTTATGTTTGATGAGTTATGATACGTTTGTTAATCTGCAGTATATGTGCTCTCCCATTCATCTGTGCATTGCTCCGCTGAATGCCTTGAATGCTCTCCTTCTTCTCTTCTTCCTCCTCTTCTTCCTCCTCTTCTTCCTCCTCCTCCTCCTCCTCCTCCCTTATGCCGACTTGTTTCAGAGTAATAAGCTGATGCATGCTGCCCAGCTATCGGTTAAAAATGCACAAAGGTTATTTTTAAAGGTAAAAGCAGGCCGCATATTTTAGTAACGGGCAATATCACCGCTCGTACAGCTAAGACATATTTATGAGGAAAAAAAAATCAGATTACATTATCGGGGGAAGTTGGATATTCTCACATTACTTTTTCCCGTCATATATTTATTGGAAACTTTTGCCTAAACTTGGACGTTTAACATGTAAACATTATCCGTGGGCTTTCTCATTGACAGCTTGATTTGTAGACAATATCATTTGTACATTGTAGTTCCCTCTTGAGTGACCCTTCTGAATCAAATAGCCCTATTTCGGTTGTGTATCTGCAAAAATGAGTACAACAAATCCGGTTGTGTCAAGGACTTTAACAAAATACTCTGCATCTAAACAAACCGATCCTGGACAATTGCTACTAGTAAGTGACAGACAAAGGATAAGGTTCAAAGAGCAAGGACAAATCTAACATACTGTTTAGCAATTACTACAGAATTCATTCCAATCGTAAGTATGGCTAGTGCTCTGAATCTGGCATGTCTAGATTTTGACTCCTAAAGCTTCAATCCTAACTCTTATTTCAGATCTCGTTACAGTTCCAATTCTGTGGTAGCATCCCTTGTACTATTCATAGGTGGCTCAGTTGTTTTATTTATTGCATTTTGTTTCATCAGACCGAGACATAACCTCATTTATGCCCCAAAATTAAAATATACAGGCGAAAAAACGAGAAATGGAGTTGTTGTCCCTCTAAAGGCTCCCCCAGCTCTTGGGAAAAGTCCATTCCATTGGATAAAGCTTGTATTTCAAATTACCGAGGATGAATTAGTTGATCGATTGGGATTGGATGCCGCAGTATTCATTAGGTTTTTGAAAATGCTCAGAAACATGTTCTTTGTGCTTTCCATTCTAATCTGTGCGGTTGGAATTCCCATTAATATATATTTTAACTTGCGTAGTCCGTTTGGAAAAAACCTTACTACTCGAGATGCATTCATTCTCATGACCCCATCACTGGTAAGAGGTGCTCCTCTAGTTGCTCATGTGGTGATTGCTTATATTGTTGACTTCACTGTTATCTACTTTTTATGGATAAATTACAATCAAATCATTCATCTTCGACGTAGGCTCTTTATGTCCAGACAGTATCAGCGAACTTTATTCATGAGAACCTTGTTAGTGACCGAGCTTCCAACTAAACATGGGTCAGAGTCCGGATTAGCTAATCTAATGACGTCCTTCTCTGGTCATACTGAGTCGTCACCTACAATTGAACAAGTCGAGGTTGGCCGAAACGTTCGGCAATTGGGTGAACTACACGAGAAATACACTTTAGCAATTTTCGCACTGGAAAAGCATCTTGCCAAGTATCTGAAACACCCAGATAAGCTGCCTTCCAAACGACCAATGACTCGACCAATGAAAGATGACAGAGATCGATTACCAAGAAAAGTCGATGCAATCAACTATTATATGATCAAGCTAAAGATCCTGAAGCAGCGTATTGATCATACCAGTGTCGATGTTGAAGGAAGTGAAAGGTTACCCTATGGGTTTGTTTCATATCATAGTCAGTCGGAAGCACATGTGGTTTCCCAAAGAGCAAATCGTAAAGGCGGACGCGTTGGTGGTGCCCTTGTCAAGTTGGCCCCCAGACCCGAAGATATCATCTGGAAAAACATCGTTCTAGGTAAATATGAACGAGCAAACAAACAATGGTGGGGTAACATTTTGTTTACATTTCTTATGATTGCCTGGGTTATACCTAATGCCTTTATTGGCTGTTTCCTTTCTGATCTGTCAAGGTTAGGCGTTCTATGGAATGGATATCAGATATTTTTAGATGGGCATCCAACTCTATTTGCGATTTTACAGGGTGTTCTATCCCCCATTGTTACGTCACTTATCTTTCTGATACTTCCAATGATTATGAGAAGAATGTCTCAATGGCAAGGTAAATTGACAAAGAATGAACGAGAACGTGATGTTGCAAAGAAGCTCTATGCTTTCTTCTTTTTCAATAATTTCTTTGTATTCACTATGATGAGCGTAATCTGGAACGTTGTTAGCCAAATAATACAGTTTGTGGACTCAAATCATCATAACATGTCTTTTATTGATGTTGTCAACAAGCTTCAGGTTGGAGAACAGATTGCCAACGCTATTATCAACGCTTCATCTTTTTGGGTTATGTATATATTGAAGGCGAATCTCGGCGCCGTATTTGATCTTCTTCAAGTGTTTACTTTATTATGGAATAGCTTCCAGAAACATATGCTATCACCTACGCCTCGTGAAATGATGTTATTGACTGCACCTCAAAGTTTCAATTTTTCCGTGTACTACATCTGGATCCTGTTCTACTCTACAATCGCTCTTGCGTTCACATCCATTCAGCCTATTATTTTCCCTATGCTGACGTTCTATTTGTCATTTGATATTATTCTCAAGAAATACTCTCTAATGTACATGTTTGTTACAAAGGCCGAAAGTGATGGAATGTTTTGGCCACTGATTTCAAACTGCATTTTATTTGCATTAGGGATTGGCAATGTTATTCTGTTGGCAGTGGTTTGGATCCAAGGCGGATTGGCTCTTGGAATGTCAGTTGCACCGCTTCCATTTCTCGTCATTGCCTTTAAATTATTTATTTGGAAAGTGTTCAATCCTCGGTTTTTCTATTTTATCCCTACCGATTCCGAAAAAGAGACCATGCAACAACATCTAGATGGAGGCAGAGAAACGGATTCAATGATTAGTTCCAACCTGGATGAACGCTATAGGAATCCAATTTTGAATAGAAAATTACCGGTTCCTATGGTCCATGCCAAGGCCCTAGATAGGTTGGCAAGTGTTTGTAATGTGAGTGATGATGTTTTCACTAGTAGCGGCAATCCTGTGTTTGGTGGCTCCAATCGTTCAGCTCCGGTGCAGGAGTTTGACATTGTACGCGAGAATGAGCTTGATTATGATCATTACAAGCAGCGTGACCAAGAAAAGGTGCCTGAAGCCGAAGTGGTTGATCCAACGTCGTCGTCTGACGTACATTTGCCTACACCACAAGTCTACAGTAATGATGTTGATACAGTGGATGATAATATAGACTATGATTCACAGGTCAGTTTACAGCCATATATGTCTGTTTCTGGAGGTATTATTCAGGAAGGTCAGGACTTGCATTATATGACTGAGGACGACAGAGCTCGCCTTTTGGTACATGATTGAATTGGTGACACAAACTCTACAGCATTATTTTGACTTTTATTGTATTTAGTATAAATAGCATATTGTAAGAGCATGGCATTTTCCTTATACCATCTCACTATTAATAACTCCATTACTGTCTGGCTTATAGAACCATTTTGTTAGATATACAAGAATCAACAGAACTGGGACTTCTATCAATGGGCCAACCGTTGCCGCGAGGGCTTGATCACTGGAGATTCCAAACACCGCTATGGCAACAGCAATTGCTAGCTCAAAATTGTTACTAGCAGCAGTGAAGCTCTGAGTCACAGTCAACTTATAGCCAAACCCAAGTTTTCGACATATGAATATTGAACATGCAAATATGATTGTGAAATATACTATAAGCGGAGCACCGACTCTGACGACTATAATAATCTGTTGGACAACACGCTTACCTTGGGATGCAAATAATATTATAATGGTAAACAGGAGACCCAATAAAGAAAATGGAGATATTAAAGTAAGGAAGGGTCCATCATATGCCTTGATGCCAAGTATTCTACGAAGGCTGATTCTTGTAACCAGAGCTGCACCTAATGGAATCCCGAGAAACACTGCGACTGATGTAGCCACCATTGAATAACTGATGTCAATGTTTTGCTGTGACGCCGATGATAAGTATGTAATGTAGAATTTTGCGAGTGGGGCATATAGCACAATCTGAAGGATTGAATTAAAAGCAACTAGAACTGCACAGTAGTTTTTCTCCCCCAATGCTAATTCATTCCATATGAGAACCATGGCTATACACCTAGCGGTTCCAACTAGTAACAGGCCCTGTCGTAGATCCTCTCTGTCTGGCAGAAAAGCCCAAGCGAGAGCACACATGACCAGAGGTGACACTATCCAGTTTGATACAATACTGAATGCGAGCTGAGTCCATAATCGTTTATCGCGAACTACCACAGGTAGCTCTTCATATTGTACCTTGCAAAGTATGGGATACATCATTACTAATAAACCAACAAGAATTGGAATCGATACTCCCACAAACTCTCCTTTGTGTAGAATCGTGGCCACATTAGGTACAAAGTATCCGATAATCACACCCAGAGCCATTGCAAGTAAAATCCAGAGCCATAACAGTTTATTTACAATATCCAGCTTTTTCTGCTCTACCCGAGGAGCATCGCTTGAGTTTGAGAAAAGTCCAGGTACACATGGATCACATCCGGCCACCGTAACGGGTACGAGGTCTCTATCATCGGTCCTATCTTTATCTTTCCCTACGTCTATATGATAGCATTCACAATCTGAAGGGCAGTCTGTCGCTGTCGGTAGTGCCGTCACCCCAACCACCTTTTCTTTCATTTAATCTTTTTATAAGTTCATTAAAATAATTTCTTTCCTTTTCGCTCGCTCATAAACCGTTGGCGATGTAGGAGACTATTTAAGCTATGATCAGGGGTAAATAGTTCTTGGTTCTCTACCTGCAGCCGGTCGTTATTTTTCCGGTTATTTTAGTTGTGCATGCATAATTTGCGCGAAGAGATCGCCGTGAAATCTATTAAGCGTGCATAATTTGCTCAACCGCATGAATTAGTGATCATATAAGAAAATGCAGGTGCGATTTAGGCAATTCTTAAGCCCGATAAACGCCGAAACAGATTCGGTGATTGCTTTTGCGCAATCTATTGATTTTATTGATATTCTTAGCTGGCTATGCTAGGATACGAGAATGAGGACCACTGTCCCAGCTCTTCATGGGGAACGGAGGGTTTTTTCTAATATAGTTGAGCAATTAATATGATGGTGTGCGAAACTGAGTAGGGGCGAATTAGAAGCGAATTAGAAGCTGCTTTTTGCTCTATACCATATGCAGGGTCCTGGCATCCTACATATAATATCATGCTCTTTGACTGAATGGCTATATACTATTTTATTACTTTTTTTACAGGGCATTTACATTATTATTGTTTAGCTTTGGTTTTGATTTCACGAAAAAAACTTACTTAGCGAAGCCTTTTCTCTTTTTATTCTATCCTGAGATGCCTTTTTGGCCTTTGCAATTAGAGCACTTATAGCAGCATCTCCAGGTGCATACTTAAGTGCTTCATTCAGATCCTTAATGGCACCGTCTTCGTTCTTAAGCAACAGTTCAGCGTGTCCACGACGATACAGAGCCTTGGCTTTTTCCTTGTCTCCAATTTTATCCAATGAAAGAGCCTCAGTAGCAGACTCGATTGCCTGTTTAGGCTGATTCTCTTTAATAGCAGTAAGGGCAACGTTGAGAAAGATTGAGATTTTAATCTCTGTCAAGGTAGCCAAATCCTCTTCCGATAAATCGTCCGGGAAGTAATCCTTCAAGTAATTAGCTGCCTTGGAATACTTGTTGAATGCCCCTTTGATATCTCCTGCTTTAAACAATTTTGTACCAATTTCTTTAATCTCACTAACTGCCTTGAATACCGTCGATGGAATGCTTTCATCCACTCGACTCTCATCTTTAATCGAATCCTCATAGGTATCACCAGTACCATCATTAGTACTTGGTAAAGGTTCATCTGCTGCCAATTCACCACAGTCACTAATTAAAACCTCTTCCAAGGGTCTATCATTCGAATCCTTCTTCAATCCTTCTACCTTTCTAATGACCGATTTACCAGATAAAAGCTTACCAAATACGACATGTTTTCCATCCAAATGAGGAGTAGGAACGGTTGTGACAAAGAATTGAGATCCATTGGTATTAGGTCCAGCATTGGCCATACTCAATAGAAATGGTTCTGTATGTTTCTCGGTAAACGCCTCATCTTCAAACTTCTCACCATAGATGGAAACACCGCCTGTGCCATTGCCATTGGTAAAATCTCCTCCCTGGATCATGAAATCCTTAATTACTCGGTGAAAAATCGAGTTCTTATAATGAAGAGGAACCCCATTTTCAGTCTTGCCCTTCTCACCAGTACATAAGGCCCTGAAATTCTCGGCTGTCTTTGGAACTATGTCATTGAACTGTCTGTTGTTAGTGGTACCGTTCTTCTGGCTGGCTCAATCATTAAGGACCTTTATGATCTGTACTTACCAATTCGAACACAGCTCTTCCGGCTGGGGTCCCGCCAATAGAGATATCTAAATATACTCTTGGTCTAGTGATGCTATCCGACATTTGACTCCTTTTTATTAAAATGTGATTTTGAGAACTGAGATGGTCAATCAACGTCAACGGAAGAAGGCTTTTGGCCAAGTTTATATCTTCCAGGGCCTGCTTGGGTAAGGGCGATTGACGAAGTTTCTCGAACACGCGTGACCTGACCTGCATCCATCTCACGTGGAGATAACATAACTCTATCGTTATCTTTTAATTATTGTATGTATATAAATAAATAATAAATAAATAATTAGTATCAGTACCCCAGTTTGTTCGATTGATTCGTTTATTACGACTACGAACACTTGAAACAAAACGGTCGTGAACATCTTGTACCGGGGTTTAGTGAGCACTGACTGGATGATGATGTTGAGCTAGGCATTTTTGGTCTCACTTTGCTTGCTAGCAGTGACTCGGTAGATGGGCTTTTGAGAGCGTCTTGCTTGGCATTCGTTTCATAAGTATGCGCGTTAGCTGTTTGTTGCCTGAGTGGTGATATAACCGGAACATTGAGATTTACTGGCGTGGTGACCAGTTCGTGCTCAGAATCACTTTCATTGCCCAATAGCCAGTCTGTTATTGGATTCAGTAGCTTGGTCGTCGTTGGAGAGTTATAGGCGCTGTTTCTCCCTCTTTTTCTAGGAGCTGTATCTTGTTGTTTGCTCCTCTTTTTCTCCACACCTTCATCTTCATGTTCCTCTTCATCGGCCCATAGGTCACCTTGACGATGATCCAATCCTTTCAAATGCCCGCGGTCTTCTATTATTTCTCCAGTATACAAATCAATAACATCAGCTTTGGAATCGAAGCTTTCATCACCATATTTATCAATTATGTTCTGCCATGCCCGACTTAGCTTTAGATCTGATCTCGCTCTATCTGCATTGACTACGGTTTCCAATTGCGTCATTGACTCGTCTAGTCCTTCATCCTCGCTCGTCTCAATAGCTTCATCGTAATCACTGTAGATATCAATATCACTGTGCATCCTCTTGTATACTTTTCAACCTATTCATTGTGTAATTCGTCAGTGATAATTCCAATAATTTGAAATAGGTTCGATCAATTGGACGCGGCTGCAAAATAGATAATAAGATGGCTATTAACGAAGCATATTATAACTTAAGAGCTGGTTCTCATAGTTCTCACACTCGACAAATGTCAAAACAGCCAGTAAGTCATTAAATCTTCTCATTAAGATGCGAGATCACTATGTTAGACTAAGTCTGATTTATTTACCATCAAATTAATGCCTTCATTAACTATTCACATAGTTGAACCAGTGGTGAAGGATCGTAGGGATCTACAGTAGACGGCTGACATAAACATCAAGTGAAAAACTAAGATCCTCATGGCTCAGACTGTGAATATTCAGCTTATCTTATCTCATTATGAGCTTGAGTTGTTTTGATCCACGTTTATTATTAAGACTACAACGAGTGACGCCATTGCGCAATGTAATTACTAGCTCATCGTCGACAATCAGAAGGACCTTTATGGTCAGCCATCGAGCGCAATATTCCCCGTCGGTTCGATGGCGTAGCTATAAGGATACTTGTATTGATTGCCATTTCAGGTCCAAACGATCATTCATTAGACAATTGTCTACTAGTACTAAAACAAGTTTCGAGGACAAAAACAAAGTCAAGGTCCACAAGCCTGCTGGTCCTGCTGGTCCTGCTAGCCCTGCATCTCCTAATCGACCTCTCAAGGAAGACATTTGGACAGTTCCCAATATCCTGACGATATCGAGATTAGCAGCTGCTCCAGTGATTGGCTACCTAATAGTTGATGGACATTCGTTTTGGGCACTTTCTTTAGTGATATATTCTGGGATCACCGATTTGCTGGACGGATATATCGCCCGCAAATACAATATGCAGAGCGTGGTTGGATCTGTTATTGATCCATTAGCTGATAAAGCGCTAATGATGACACTGGCAACATGTTTGGGAGTGTCGGGAGATATACCTTTTTATATGGTAGCTATCATTCTTGGAAGAGATGTTCTTCTTGGATTATCTGCATTCTATTATCGATACATATCTTTACCACTCCCTATGACGTTTAAAAGATATTGGGACTTTTCCATTCCATCTGCTGAAGTTCATCCTACCACAATCTCTAAATACAACACATTTTTCCAAATGGTCTATCTTGGCTCAAGCCTCGTGTATCCAGTAATTGAGTCTTCTTTAGAATCATCCACGGTTGACACGCTCAGTTACGGGCTTACTGGTCTAGGTTATCTTGTAGCGACTACAACTATCTGGAGTGGTCTATCATATGTTTTTTCTAGCACCGCTGTTAAGATTCTGAAGCCTCGTAAATAGCAGCTCGTACATAGCAACTAGTTCATAGCGATACTTGTAATATATCCACTATTTATACGCTCCTACTCTCCACGAAGTGGAGCCACGGGTCTGGGCAGAGCCCAGCGTGTCTCGCGCGAAGATCAAAAAACAACAAATCAACCGTAATAAACCTGGTTTTATTTGCTAACGACTAAAAGCGATATCATCAATACGCAAAATGGACTTTACACATTCAGCAGCAAGAGTAATGGCACTTTTATTCACCAGAACAGGCTGAAGAACATGCTCGTCATAGATGTTTGCAGTGCCGCGACGGATACTGACACCGGCATTTCGTTGACCTTGTACATGTCTGTTACGAAGATCAGTCACTACTTCAATGCTATTGATACCAGCATTTTCAGCCAGCGTGGTGGGGATGACATCCAAGGCCTCAGCAAACTCTTTCCAGCAGAATGATTCGGTACCAGGAAGCGAACGTGATTCCTTATTAAGAATACGGGCAATCTCAACCTCGGGGGCGCCTCCTCCGGCAATAAGAGCCTTTTCTTTGACAAGGCATCGAATGACACATAGAGCGTCGTGTAATGAACGTTCGGATTCATCGAGAATCAGTTGATTGGCGCCTCGACAAATGATGGAAACCGTCGAAGTCGATCCAGCACCGGCAGAAGATCCACTATTAACAATACCACTACTGCCATCAGACCCACTACTGCCACTACCGCTGCCACCAACACCACTACCAGAATTATTATTACTGACTTTAATAACACGAGAACCCGACGATTCCACCTCTTCAATCAAATCAGCAGAACCTAATCTATCTTCGGTAAACGAGTCGATATCAGCAATCGGACTACATCCAGTACTTTTACAAATGAATTCCACTTCGTCTCTTTCAATGTCCTTGACAACCATAATATTCAGCTTTGAAAGGAAATGTAATGACAGGTCATTGACAGCATCACGAAGAATGGATTTCTGAATGAATAAAACATTACATTTGGCCTTTTTGATCTGCTTACACATATTCAAAAGATATGTTCGTTCTTCCTTTAAAATCTTATCCATTTGTCGATAATCATTGACCACCACATGATTCTCCATGTCTGGTTTAGGAGGCGATAATTGGAATTGGATCATTCCGATTCTGGCCTTTTCCATACGGGTAGGTCCTCCAGCATTTTTGATGGCGTTCTGGGTCAATACCAATCCAGGAACAAGCTCGGTATCATCAATGGTTCCACCAACTTTTTTGATTAAGCGAATGTTTTTCAAGTCGACATTTGTAGCTGTAGCAGGATCAATAACTCTTAGAACTGCATCGACTGCCATAGGTGCTAATAGCGACGAATATTGAGAGACAATCTTTGAATTTAATGAAGTGGAAGCAGCGGTAATCAACTGATCTCGGTCACTTAATGAGATCTTGTATGACATATCCAATAATACTTCGACAGCTCTGGCAGCCGCTCTTTGGAAAGATTCGGCTATAATTGAAGGATGAATGCCCTTATTTAACAGTCTCTCAGCAGCTCCCAAAAGAGCTCCAGCAATCACAACTACTGATGTGGTACCATCACCTGCTTCAATATCTTGAGCAGCAGATAAATCCACCAACATTTTAGCGGCTGGATGCATCACTGCCATATGTTGTAAAATAGTGTGACCATCATTAGTGATGATGACTTCTCCTTTACCAGTCTGAAGCATCTTATCCATTCCCTTTGGACCCAGTGAAGTACGAATGGCATCGGCCACTGCTCTGGCAGCTAGGATGTTACTCCTACGCACCTCCTGAGGCTTTTCCTTATCTTTGAAAACATTTCCCGAAGGTTTTGCTACTGCAGCCATTTTCAATTGATTTAATGCCTGGAGTGAATATGAATACAATACACGAAAAGAATTGATTCGAATGATTCGAACTTTCTGATTTATTCACCAGTTCGCGTCGTGGGTTAGTTGATGGCCGGGTAATAGTCGGTTAAGCAGCCTCTTGATACGGGGCGCTTGAAATATATATATGTATATTTATTTTCTGCATTTGTCAGTCTGAGATAGATATTTTTAATTTATAATGCCCGAGTCGACCAGCTCCTCGACAGTGGATTTATCATTGTCGCATTTAGTTACAGGCAAGGCCCGCCCTCAGGCTACGGTGGATCATATCAATAAATGTGCCTTCTCTTCGTGGTATAAGCAATACCGCAGTTTAACACCCAAAACAAGAATCATTAAACCACTTCCAAAGGAGTTTATTGACTATTTATTGGCTGACGGAATCATTCTTCCAAAGGATGATACAGGTTTACGTTGGGAAGATGCTGATGGAGAAGAGTATAGTCCTGTGAACGAAGAGAACGATGTAGATGAAGAAGAGACTGAGGATCCTACAGATCAGTTTAAAGACCTTCATACAAAGATACACAGTGTGATCCGTGAACTAGGAGGAGCCGTGTGTCCCAAACTGAACTGGTCTGCTCCAAAGGATGCGTTATGGATATCTACTACCAACAATTTGAAGTGTGTCAATCCATCTGATATTTATATGCTATTAAAAGCTTCTTCTTATGTTACCCATGATTTGACAGAATCATATAATGGTTGTGTACCAAAAGAGTCAACCAGCGAGACAACGACGAGTGAAAATCCAGAATCATTTGAGCTGGTTTTACGGAAATGGTTTGATATGAATCCAGCTTTGGAGTTCAGGTGTTTTGTCAAGGATAGACACATTATAGGCATTACTCAGCGAGATATGAATTATTACGATTTTCTATTGCCTCTTAAAGATAGGATAGAAGAAGAAATTCATGTTTGGTTTGAAGAACATATTCAATTCACATTCCCGGATTCCTGTTTTGTGTTTGATGTGTACATTCCCGACCCATATAAAAAGGTATGGCTTGTGGATATCAACCCATGGGCTTCTAAAACAGATACACTTCTCTATTCATGGGACCAACTTTTGAGTTACGACCCTCTTTCGACTGACTGGGATCCTGAGCTTCGTCTTGTAGACAGAGTCGATAGCTCCAGAGGTTTTGGAACTGTAGAGCATTCCGAGAGCTATGTACCAAAAGATCTAGTCGACTTTGGCCTAGACCCTGCGTCCATGGGTGACATTGTTGAGAGAATGCGCCAGATGATGGCTGATGACTCGTCCGACGAAGAAGAGTAGTTATGATATAGAATGTAATGACTTTTAATGATTAGAGCGTGGGTCCAAGGCCCTGCATATTGAATGATGAGCGTGCTACGTGAGCAGCTAAGTGATCCGCTAAGTGAGCCTGCTAAGTGAGCAGCCAAGTGCTTCAGCTAAGTGATGATATAAGTGAGCCTTGAACATTTAATTCCACTTTGATTCCACAACCAATCCCATATCTTTAGTTGGCTGACTGGAGTAGGCTCGCGGGATTAGGCTCACAGGATTAGGCTCACAGGAGTAGCTATCTCGACTGTCCAGCAGCTGCCAGTCTGCTAGCCTGCTAGCCTGCTAGCTCTTGAAAACCATAGCTATGCTCCCAACTATGGCAGAATCGCTCGTCTCCCGAACGGCTACTACTTTACTCATCCACCTTACGCCCCCTTAAACGCTTACTCCCACTGCTTCCACTTACCCGGTGTAAACCATTTCACACTACTTTGTTTCATGAACATGAAAAATTGTGCACTCTGAACTTTTTTGGCCTTCCGATTTATATTTGCATTTTTGTCTTCATCCATTTTTATTCCTCATATAACAAAATGTCTGAAGCTGGTGACCACTCAAGGGACCCATGTCCTATTGTCATTTTAAACGATTTTGGAGCCACATTTGCCATGGGAGTTATTGGCGGAACAATCTGGCATGGAATTAAAGGATTCAGAAACTCACCTATTGGCGAACGTCGAGCCGGTGCTCTTGCAGCCATCAAGGTTCGTGCTCCTACTATTGGTGGTAATTTCGGTGTATGGGGAGGTTTGTTTTCGACTTTTGACTGTGCTGTAAAAGGAGTCCGTCGAACCGAAGACCCCTTTAATGCCATTATCGCTGGTTTCTTTACTGGTGGATCACTAGCTTTACGTGGCGGATGGAAACAGACTAGAAACGGTGCCATAACTTGTGCTTGTGTACTGGCTGTATTTGAAGGTGTGGGTATTGCCATGCAAAGATGGATGGCATACGGACAGAAGCCCATGGCTCCACAACTGCCTGAATCCCCTCAACCATTAGCTGCCTGAGCTCACTTACCACAATCTGTTCGCACTAGTTATCCTGCCTGTTCTTAGTGCATGTGTATATGGCCCCCTCATATTTCTTTGTATTGTTTATTAATGACCAAAATATTTATCTAATACTTCTTGATTGAATCAACTTTGTGTACAGGGTTCAAAGCTCAAAGGTCAGACCTCAGAGCTCAGGGTCCAAGCTAGGGTCAGGGTATCCCCCCATATATTTATATTCTCAAGCTGTTTATTTCTTGTCAGACTATAATGATTTAAAACATGTCTGTCCAATATGGTACACCTATCAATGATTCGTCAGGCTCGTCTTATGAAGTGACTCCAAGATGGAGGAAACGAGACGAGCAGGACAGGGTCAAGGAACGATTCCACGGTGCGTTTACAGGTGGTTTCTCTGCCGGATACTTTAATACTGTAGGATCCAAAGAAGGATGGACTCCATCATCGTTTCATTCGTCGAGAAGGGAAAAGGCTTTGAGGGCAAATGATCCCAGTAGTAGTTCTCCATATCAAAGACCAGAAGATTTGATGGACGAAGAGGATTTACGAGATCAAGAAAACTCCATTACTCTTGTGCCTGTGATTCTATCTTCTGTGTCCTCCTCTATAGTATCATCACAGCCAATCGAATCATTCCTGGGGTCTAGGCTTCGAGCCATATTAGGGGCTGCTGAGCCTGATAGCGCAACGACCTCTTCAGAGCGCGCTGCTAGTCAGTCCAACTCTGTTGGCTACAACATGCTACTCCGGATGGGCTGGAAACCAGGCCAGGGAATTGGCCCAAACAAAGTGAAAAACGCAAATCTAGGTGACGAGCGTGGTCTCATCAAGTATGAAGTTGCTCCAAAAAACACCGTATTGTCTATTCAGCCATCGTCTACGAGCCATGGCATAGGTTACAACATTGATACTCCTGAATTACCATTGTTACTTCCCACTACTACTGGTAATGAAACAACACCACCAAAAGCAGCTTCACCAAGTGCTGTGACTTCCAATAGTAGAAAGCGCCAGTTACCGATGAATCTCAGTATCGCTGCTAATTATGAAGACAACGATGATGAAGAAGAAGAAGAAAAAGAAAAAGGCCATACTTCTCTACCAAAAAAGCAGCTTTCTAAGTACGATTCGACCCTTTCTGACAAACCAAAATTTATTAGAAAGAAAAGATTCCTTGGTCCCGATTCTGAGCAGCGGCCCGCTCAATTTATAAGGCGCAAATGCGCTGATGGTACAGCCATTCCTACGGGATTTGTTCTCGCTACTCGTCCTTTACATATTGCCAAAACCTGGCCGTTACCTGTGATAGAGTCTGTTACCTCTGAGATAGTGGAACCAGCTCCTTTAACAGAGTCAAAGGAAAATAACTTTTCTAAGCAGACACTGGACTCTAAATCTAGAGCTAACTTATTAAAGGAGCGTCAACTACCAAGTAAATCGATTTTCGATCTGCTAAGTGCTGAGGCTCGCAATAGGATTGAAGATGCCAAAAAAGGCGTAAACATAGAACCATTAAACGAACCAAAACCGAAGTTGCAGTCATTGGCAGACCACAGTGATGATATACCGTTCTTGTCACAGGCTATTGCCCAAGAGGCCCTGTTGAATACCAATTATCCTTATGCTGAGGACCTTGACAAGCGACAAAGGTACCTTTCTGTTCTGCGAGTCTACTGTAATCAGTCAGAAGAAGATCTAAAGTTTTTTCCTTTGATTATGGAACTCAAGCCTTCTGACATGACGTATGACTCGTGGATTAATGAACTCAACGAATTCACCAGAGTTGCAATGGTGTTTAGGCCATTAAAGGGCTCTATAGCAGATAGGTTTACCTCTAGCACTGACGGTGCCAGTGTCAAGAACGAGAAACCAAGTGTTGCTACCTCTGATTATGATCCATCCACTTTTAAAGTGACGAACTTCTTACCAGAACGACTTCTTTGCAAGAGATTTGGTGTTGCATATCAAGGCATCAAGGCTTCAGCGACTGATATTGAGCCCGAGGTTGTTGAAAAAGTTGATGCCCCTGCCGAACCAGAGCGCTCTTCATCACCACCAGCCACAATAGATCCGAACAAAAACGAGGCTCTTGAATCTGAAAGAGCTCCACCGAGTCTTTTTGCCATGGTATTTGGTGGCACCGATAATGATGACGATGACGATGAACTTATATAATGATAATGATATGACACGATACGATAATGATATGATATGATATTGTAGCGATATGATAATGAAACATTACATTCACATAAATCTAGAACTTTAATCTAAGCTATAATAATTGAGGAAAGAGCAATTCAAGGGCGTTACTCTTGAATCCATGATCATAGATATTGTTAATATCCTGAAATCCCTTTACTTGTTTAAGAACAAGCCCTCTTGAAGTTATCAGTTGTCGTTCTTTAGTCGTTAGAGATCTATGAAACGTGCCGTTATTCAGCTTCTGTAGGACAATAGTTGGCTCCTTTTCAAGATCAATCACATTGTGTGAATCCAAGTAGCCATAATAATATAAACATTCATCTTGTATGCATTCATGAATCACATCCCATTTCATCGTCTCATTAGTGGTGGTTCCCAAATAAATAAACTTCATATGTACTGCGAAAAACATACTAGCTACAGGAAGCAGCATACCACAAAGAAGCATTAGACAACCAGCAGTTCGGTTCTGATCGTTCAAAGTAATTATCTCCTGGACCGGTGGTGTTAGTGGGAGAAGAAGCAAACACAGCTGAAATTAAAAAAAAATACTCACAATCCATCCTCTCCAGTTGAAAATATGCTTAGATGACGGTATCGAATCGGCCAATTCTCGAGCAAGAATTTGTCTATTTAAACAGAAACCGAATCCCAGTAGTAGGACATTTACGGCAACATATAACAGAAACCATCGATAATTGCGATATGCGATGCAGTTATTCACCCATATACAATGATGATCCGTCATAGCAAAGCAGCCATCACAGGTAGAACAATGCTTGGATCTGGCGGGCTTTTCAAATTTGCAGGTTTCACAAATGTTATCGGGCATAAATATGATATTATCAAATGCAAACTTCTTCAGGACCCGGCCATGATTCTCTTTTGTAATTCTGCCTGGATCAGAAAACACCGCTAGAGCTGTACTAACATAGGGCATAAACGACACTATAGGAATGGAAATGCGATGGAATCTATTGGTCGGAATTCGGTCATATGAATCTCGATAAAAGAAATGAAGGCATGCTGTCACTAATGAGATATAGCCAATCTAAGGAGAGAGCAATTGTTAGTGATGATCTAAACCATGTTCTCGGCAGCAACACATACTGGTACAACATATGCAATTCTCCGGTTATGTTTTTGCCATAAATATATAGCAGTGGATTCGAAATTGCCAGCCGGATCAATCTTGCGAAGAATTATTTGTGGGTTGTCAATGAGCCATTGGCGAAGCCGTGATAACCAGGTATCTCTGAAGTTATGTTAGTAAATGCACCGCCGTTAAATTATGGATTAATTACTACTCACTGTAGCTGTGGCAAGCTGCCGAAAAGACATATGAATAAAAACACGCAGAAAACAGCAATTAACAACAAAGTTGTTTTGAACGGACTCATTGGTATGTAATTTGGTTAGAGTTTGGTATCGAAAAGTCGAGGTGGAGATACACCTGTACGGCGGCAAACAAGATAAGATAAAGGCAAGGGTGTGTACTATAACTATGACTATGAGATGGTCTCTAGTACAGCCATTATACAAGCTAATGTAGTCATTGAGGGATGTTTGCCTTATAAATGATATACTGAGAAGGAGGGCATTCCGCTACTTGACGAATTGTGAGTTTGAGTGTGAATTCTGCTTAGGTAGAGAAAAAAAAAAAAAGGACAGGAAAGAGATACGGTAGCTGGGATTGCGGCTCACCAGCGCGTGCGACCAGCAGGGAGCAAGAGGTGACAGCTGCTGGTAGACCATCGCTGTGACACGACTGGAGCTCGGCGCGCGTGGACTGTGACAGACTCCATCTGCGTGTCTCGTGACAATCGGATACACC